>MQRK01133073.1:0-10230 GCA_001938485.1 Girardia tigrina | reverse complement strand
AAAAAAAATAGAATAAACAATCAAATTTTTATTAAAAATATAGAAAATCTTGACAAAATTATAGATTCAAAATTAATAAACAATCAAAATCATGCAATAATAAAATTAAAAAGAACGGAAAACAACGTACATAATTTGTTAAATTTGAACACTGGAAAAAAATTATCTACAAAAGATTATCAATCACCAAGTTACTGAAACTGTGATTCTTTCAAGAAACAATCAATACAATTTCAAAGAAGAAAATGAACACAATATAAACAATATATAAAAATTCCTGCGATTAAAAAGTTGGCGTTAGAAATCAATCTGGAAGATAGAAAAATCTCACAAGCAAATTGAGCAATGTTTCAATAATAAATCGAAAATATATTTCATGAGTCAATCAGAATGTTTGTCGGCAGTTCCGATGTTATGCAGTTGCTTCAATGATGATGGCCTTGATGTTCTTCGGGGTCGTTTCATCGTTAAAATGAACAGTGGAGAATCTTAACAAGGAAATTGATTTTACTTCTCAGTAACAATAAATAATAAGAGACATATTTTGGTAATGCTATTTTACAAATACAATCATTTAATAAGTCATGTCCGTTGAATTTGAATCTCGAAAGCTTGGAAATGGGGAGTACAAGACTTTCAAGAACTCTACAGAACATTTCAACGAAGGATGAATCAACAACGCGATAAAAGAATAATGGATTAAGAGTAAATCAGTTATAAAAACAAAGAATAAAACTAAATAACTATTTGTTGGCTGTTTTATGACTACAACAGAGTTTAATCGTAAAATAATTCACTATTGCTGGCAACGTGGTCTGTCTAGATCCGATGTCTTCAAGGAAATTAATTTTACACTTGGAAAAGAAAGTACAAGCCTTCGTATGTTGGCATATTGAGTGGCTACATTCTGGAGATATGGACATCGAAGAAAAACGAAAAATCATATTTTTAAGACAATAAACGCAAATAATCGCAAAAAGGATGCAACAATTAGGAGGATTACTAGTAAATTAAATAGACTTCTAGACAGCATGAAGCATCTACTAAAAATGTGAAAGTAGAATCTATGTAACGTTTGAATATCACAATCGTTACTAGATTCTACAAAGCAGAAACGTTTAAAAATCTAAACAGAGTTTCTGAGGGTAACTAATTCCTATACAAACTTGTGAGTAGTGGAAGAATCAGACAAACACTACCAAAAAATTATAGAAATTTGCAAGGGACGATATCAATGCTGAATCATGGCAAATACTAACAGTGAAGAAACATATGACCACTGTCTTCTGAGACAATTAATGTGTAATATTGACCCATTTCTGGTTCCATACACAGGCAATGATTAGCACCATCTACTATTCTCGATAAAATTAAAGTTGCAATTTTATAAAGCAACGAAATCGAATGGATAGATACATGTTTCATTTGTGGCAAAAACCGTCCATACAAACCATGTATCACCTAAAGACAAATTGCAGAAAATTGAATTTCAACTGATTCCACATAAACTATACTCCCCGATTTTGCCCACTCAAACTTGTCCTCCAGGAAATAATTACTTCAAATAAATGTTTGTCATAATGCTGAGAAAGCTGTAGAAGTAATCAACCTTAAGGTTTCTTTGAAAGATCACAAATTCTTCGCAAAAATTTTTAACAAGCTTACCAAACGTTGACAGCACTATTGATCACGGCGACAATTATTTTGAGCATTCGAGAGACTTTGATGAATTAGATATGACTGTTATTTCGTTGGATTGTTCACCCACTAATAGGGAACGTGAGCTGGGTTTAGACCGTCGTGAGACAGGTTAGTTTTACNCTACTATATAAACCGTCATTACAATAGTAATTCTGTTCAGTACGAGAGGAACCACAGATTCGGATCACTGGTAAATGTGCTTGATCGAAAGGTCAGTGGCACGAAGCTACCATCCGAGAGATTATTTAATATAAAATCCCTGTGTAAACACAGTTGAATAATGATGCTAGATGTCCTGTAAACCTTCAAGTTGCAAAGACTTGTTTTTCTTTAAAAAAAGTCATTTTCTAATTCTACACCTTTTGGAACTCAAAACCTCTTTTTATGATAACAAATAAAGATGACTCCAAAAACTCGATTGTTGTCGAAAACAAAATTTATTTATTATTAAAATTATTTTTTTTTATAAGTCACTTCAAAAATCTTGTTTTTATGAGTACCTGTAAAATATTTTTCGAAACGATATTACAAAAGAATCGCATAAAAAGGTTTGAGTGTACCAGATTATATTTTAGATCAGTCAACTGTAAAATCTTCATTTTAAAACATTACTATTGGGAATATATTTTATTGAAATTACTAATACATTAAAAGACAAGGAAATCCTAAATCTTTTTGAAGTACGTTCAGAAAGAAGTTCCTATGTTTCTTTTATTTGAAACGAAACTAGAAAGATTAATATACCAAATCTCAGAACGTTCCACTGTAATTATAATTCAAATTTCTTTTTGAATGACAATTTATATATTTGAAAAATCTTAGAGTACAAACCTTAAAAAATAACATGGTCAATCGTATTAACCATCAGTTTTCAAATAGTTCTCAAGTTATAACCAAAATTAGAAATAACTTCTTTTATTCTACTGATTCATTTAAACTTTTTGATTTTTAAACGTGACGAAAATCAACAATGTTGTGAACAGGCGCGTACGCAGAAAAATATTTCGAGGGGGAGATACTATTATGTAATATCTGTTTTCTAAGTTAAAAAATTAAATTAATTATTAATAAAATAATAAAGATTTATAATACCATCGAAATACCACATTTAATAAATTTTATGAGAAACATAATTACATACATTTCTTCAATAAAAACAGAAGCATAAGTCTTCTGGGGTTCTTTGCTAGATTGTCAATAACTTTGTAAGTCTCTAAGAAAATTTGGTGAATGTTCATTGTAGCCAAGCTATTCTATCTCTGCTCTGATGTCGTGTTTCGGATGTAAGTCTTGATTCTGCGTAATATAAAAAATCCATTGAAAAATATTTTGATTAGTTCAATGACGCCTCCACATCGTCACTTTACCAATAAAAATTTCTTTAGTGAAACTAATATCACTTTGCCATTGTTGATTACTTGTTTCTATAGATAGGAGGATTCCGTTAACTGCAGCATGTTTATTGTTTTGAGGAAGAAAAATTTCTATGCTCTGCAAAACTTATATTCAGATAAAAAAACTTAGAGGTAATTAAGATCATATTTAATTTTTCGGGGGAATGGGGTATTTTCTTAAATTTTGAAAAGATTTTCTTTAAATTTTGTAGAGTTCACATTGTAAACTTAAACATTGTAACTTAATTTTGTTAATAGTCAGATTAAAAACTTCAAGTTTAATTTTGTCCAGTTAAAATTTTTGAATTTAATCAAGATCATAATTTAAATTTTTTGGTGGGGGGATTTTCTTAAATTTTTAAAACATTTTCTTAAAATTTGAAGTTCACATTTTAAACACAAACATTTTAACTTTTATTATTAATATGCAAATAAAAAACTTAGGGTAATAAAGATCGAAATTTTAAAAAAAATTTTCGGGAGGGGATTTATCCCCCTAATCCCCCTTCTGCGTACGCGCCTGGTTGTGAACGATTTGGAAATAACGAAGAAATTTTAAACGAAATGTATTTTGTCGATGTGTGATTGTCTTGCACTGACCGATTTGGCAGTCACATCTGTTAGTTACTCAAACTGAATAATAAATAAATCAACGAAAATTGAAAAAAATTAATTTCTACACATACAAGGAATGTAATAATAACTTGAAGGCGGATGTGAAAAGTAATTCCCAAGAATTGAAAATGGAATTACTGTGTGAAAAATGATTCGAAAATAAACGACATTAGTCTATAAACATTTATAATTGATAAAAAGTAATAAAGTAGTTTGGTGACTATCTAATACACCAAATCAGATACTTTTTTATAATCTGTATAATAAAAATATTAATAACTTTTATTTTACATGTATACTAATTTAGAAGACCCAAAGTTTTCTGACAATAAGGCTTTTTTGATTTGACCCATAAAATTCAAAGCATAACCCGTTAAAATTTAAAACAGTATGTCAGGACAGATATCAAAAGGAAAGTAGCTCAAAATTAAATTATGTCAAATAACAGGTTAACTCTAACGGTAAGGGAACTTAGACTTCAAGCATTGGAATAATTTTTTATAAAACACTTACAGCTTTAATTTTATTATTATAGAATTTTTTCGAAAGAATCACATAATGCACCTTAAAATAAACTATCAAATACATAAATATAAGTTTTGAGGTGACGAAGAACGGAACCATAACGCAAAACGAGGTGAACCTGTATATACAACTCTTGACAAAACAGGTAAAAACTGTTTGTTGTAGGGGTCCGTTCCAGAAGATATCGGAGTAAAAAAAATTTTTTAAAATGAATTAAAAATTTAATTTGAAAGTGAAATGATACATATATAGATATCAAACTGTTGCCTCATTATAATTATTAAATTAAATTGTCTGTTCAATCGAATGTAAATAACCAATTCCTTATAAAAATTATTTCTACTTTTCAACCAGTCTAATATTTTTACCGATAAAAGAAAATAATTGTGAATAAAACACTACCTAATCGCACTGAAAAGAGGAGAAGTTTGAGTGAGACCTTGTTCTTTTAATATTTTCAAGCAAGGTTTAATCTGAAATAAATAAAAGTATATTAAACTCAAATTGTAATATTCGTGTAATATTTTATTTGTATAAGAGATATCAAAACTATTTCGAAAATTCGAAATGGTTTGTAATAATTAGTTTATTCCTCTTGTAAAATCTTGTGGTAAGATTTTTTCTAATTTCTGGTATATACTTTTACAATTTAAACTGGATTTGTCAATTGAACCAATAAATTTATTAGGATTGTTGTGTGAATCACTATACGACACTAAATTATGCGTCCGAAGGAACATATTCCTATATCCGCATAGTAAGCATTAATATAGTAACACTAGATTCACATTTGAACTGTCAATAAGTGGACCGTTTGAAGATAGCAATTGAGGACAATCCGAAACATGTTAAATAAAGTTTTGAATTTCACGCCAAAATAATGGATTTCTTTTTCCTTAACCTAATATATTAAATATGTCTCACAGAGTGACCTTGTGGTGAATACATTGGTTTAGTTGAGCTATGTACCATCCAAAATTTGTTTATCACCACTCCGCGTAATTATGATCAGATGATCAAAACTATTTTAAGTTAGCGATTCATAGCTCACATATATCTAGTTGTATTGACAAGCAAATCATATTAATAAATATGTGTATTATTTGTCTTCAGTTATCAGAGAATACTATCTTTGAATAAGAAAATCTCTGCATTATTGTCTCACCAACATTCTATTTCATTATCTTCTTATCTTACGATTACGAATGTTGAATATGTTTAATTTAGCCGCTTTTCTTTTTAGTATACATATTGTAATATTATTGAAAAGTTAACATTAGAATGAACTTTAAAACGATATTTAAGAACATGAAACTCATTATTGCATCATACTATTAAATTATTATTTCTTTTGTGTTCCGGTTTAAAATTTAAAATTTTATAAAAATAAAAAATAAAAATTTTAGAAATTAAATTAAAAAAATATTTATGTAATTTGAATTTTTGAATATAAAAAACACATTAAAGAATTGTCAAATTGTGTTTGATAACCTTGGTGAATTGTAAAGGTTTTTTGTGCGTGTTGTTAACTAAATCTTTCAGGATTGTGATGTGGCCCCTTGGAGATGTCTTCCATGCGGTGAATAAATTCAATGACTCCCAGAAACATCTATTCGTATTCATTCGAGGTTGAAATACGTGGAAATGATGGAAAAATAGCCAAAACTACATGAGATTTTGTGGAAATATAATTAATAAGAATTTGGTGTCAGATTTTGTGGAATATCGGAAATTCGCGAACGTTTACGATGTTTTAGATACATTTTATTATTTTGCATTTGGAAACAATTTATTGTACGAACACATTCTGATCGATCTTCAAGTGGATAAATAATTTCTCTTGAATCCATCAACAAACATTTATATATATATATATATATATATATATATGATGAAAATATATTTATTCATCAATATGTTATCATTCACGTCTATCTCCGGAGGGACGCAGCCTAGGAGTCCGGATACTCCAGAACCTCCCTCCAGTTCTTGTTACAATCACCACTATGAAAAACCATAATTTTTGGCTCTAACAGGGTGAACATGAAGATTCGTCCAGAAAAAATAACGAATTCTGATTTTTTGAACGTACTGACTCATTGTTTCTTTTCTTCATTGAGGTTATTTATAAAAAAATTTTCCAACTTTAAGTAAATTAAAATTAATTGAAAGTATATCAAAAATAACTGATTCGATAAATTACATTTTTTGGAAAACATATATCGACCTAAATGTAAAAGGACTAAATATGTGCCATGGCCTGGTAAAAAAAACACTGAATATTTTTCTTGCCGTAGTCCAACTAGAACAAATAATACATCCTTTTGTTCGATGTGGCATTCAACCGATAAAAAGTTTGAAAAATTAAAGATCAATAAACTTTTGACAAAATAATTTCAAAAATTTTAAAAAATCGAATAGATAAAATGTCTCCTTCTAGCATTGAGTAGAAAGGAAACAAATTAAATTTAAGGTTTTGGAGAAAATCAACGAATTCTAAAAATATAATAATTGTAATATCTTAACAATATTTTTCATAAAGTCCTAGATAAATCTGTTTGGTTTGAACCGGAAAAGTCATAAGGAAACGAATATTATTTTATCTAAGAAAAAAATATTTTTGGGACTAAGAAACAAAGTAGGTTAAAAAATATTTTCAGTTAAAATATACAATATGTCCACAACTAGCGCGGTTTCAAAGATACGTGGTCAGTTAATGTACATGTAAAATAATACCTGAAAAGTGAGAATCCAAGTGAGATTAAGAATGTGGAAAGTCATTCATTCCTGTTATTTGAAAGTCCAACCGAAAGGCATTGTTACACAAGCGATTTGAAGAGTGATTTCTTCGCCATTTCGTGCCAGAAGTTGAAGAATATTGTACGAAGAATAACCTGTCATTCAAAGGCTGCTGTTGATTGATAATGTACTTGTTCATCAAATAACAATGCCAACTCATCACGACAATGTTCAAGTAATATTCCTGCAGCCAAACACAACCTCTCTTCTTTAGCCCCTCGATCAAGGTTTGATTCAGTCGGTCAAAAAGTATTATCGACGGAAAACATTCAGATAAGTCATGTAGGCTACGGAAGGGAAACACGCTAAGATGCTGAGGCAATTCTGGAAAGAATATAACATTTATAAAGATGTTAAGATGTAAAGATATTGGCAGTGCTTGGAACTATGTTATGCCGTCTACAATGAATGACATTGGAAGACATTTCGCGCCCTGAAGAACACAAAGACGTTATGGGTGACCGTGTGGAAATGACCCGCAAGTTAGACTTACATCTTGAGGAAAATAACTTTATGGAATTGTCGCAAAGTACTTCAAGAGCACTTGCTAATGAAGAGTTGATGAAACTTGAACAAAGGGATGAAGAGGGAGTTTGCGGATAAGTAAAATAGAACCTGAGAAACGATTTGAGACGAAGAAAATTACAAAATGCTTCAGACTGATTGAAGAAGGATTAGTCGGTTTAGAAGCTCAGGATTCCACGATGAAAAGATTTCAGAAAGTATTTCAAGATGTTCATGACGCCATTTCATGCTATAAAGTTAATTACAACAATAAGAAAAAAGCTGCAGTTTACACCTCTCTTGAGAACTTCTTTTTTTCCGAAATCAGCATCGGTAATACCATAAGCCGAGAACGGTTAGAAGTGACAGAGTCTAGATGTGCAATGTACATACATGTACCAATAACACTAAAGATACATTGTAAAATGTACATATAAATAATTAACATGTAATAAATTAATCGTAAATATTGATACATGCATGTATATAATATTTAATATATGTACAGTAAGTCATCGACATACGCGGACAATATAGGAACGAATAAAGCGTGTAAGTTGAGGACTTACTGAGTCCTACTTTTTCTAATAAAAAAAGGAAAAGATGTGACTAAAAATTTTTTGATAAATAACGGATAATGTCATTAAAACATTTTTTTAAGAAAGACTGTTTTTAACCTTATAAATTAGTATTTGAAGTTAAAGAAAACATTTATTTTCGAATTTAAATATTAAAAATAGACTAAAATGGAAAAAAATACTCACATCGATTTTCGAAGTTCGTTTAAAGACGCCGTTGGGATCTAGTAAGTCATAAATGATGATAACAGCCGTCATAACTCGAAGACACAACATCACTGTGTCCGGGGGTTCAAGCAATCTGCGTTGTAGTTCAGGATTTGCAACAATCCCCCGACAAATTTTCGCCATTGTTGCTAAACATTCCGTAGATGTTTCGACCGCAACATTTTTGTCCTGTATGTTTATATTTATTTATATTTATATTTATTTATTTAGTTGTTTAAAATGAATCTTATAATAATTTTGAAAGTTAATTAACAAAGTAAGTTTCATTAGAAATTTATCAGTTTAATAATTGACCCTTGAACTAAGTTCTGTTTACAATCTATACATTTTTGCCCTTATAATTTAAATCTTAAAGTGGTTATTTATTATAATCATTTATTAATTTTATAAATTGAAATTAATATTGATTACTTATATATATTAAATATTTTTATATTAAAAACACAAAATATAGGAAAACGGAATAGTAATTAATCTATGTAATCATGTTGGATCCATAATTATATGTTATAAAAATATCATTAATTATATATAATTATGTATACTTTATTACATGACCGTTCGAATCGTTTTCCTTTTTCTTATTCATTTCGAAAATAGTTTCATTTTATCAAATAAATTAACAAAATTTACTTCAGAATTTACGAAACATACGCGAATAATAGCCGGATTTTGTAATATAATTGATATTTTGGGAAAATGAACTATACAGTTTTCAGGTTGGTTAAAATTTAAACATATTTTTACTTATCCATCGGTTTAAAGAAAAATTTGTTATAACGATATCGATTTGTATAGGAATAAAAAAGATTGGGAAATAAAATTTTATATTTAAAATATAAATTATACCCAGATAACTTTAATCAGTTTTTGTTTAGTCGATATTAGTTTAAAATATTGTAGGATGGAGTCGAATTTAAGTGTTATTAGAATCCAAAGACCTAGCTGACTACATGGCTTTGGACAATATTTTTAATATTTTATCAAGCTACTACTTGACCAAGTTCAAAGTGAAAACTTGAGTCCTATTCCGCTTGAGCAAGGTATTACACTTCTTTGTGTAGTTTGAATCAATCCAGAGTTTAACATGATTTTTCAGAACCTTGAAATAAATTTCCTTAGTAACTTAATCCATCTTTTTACAGAAAACAGAAAATATTTTCTTACCCCAGAGGAGCAAAAACATCTTGACTGAAGTTGAATACTTTGTTTGGAATGTATGTATATCCTTTTCAGGAACATCCTTTGGGTAATCCTTACTGATGTCAAGTCATTCTGTCTGTTGTTGATAGAGAATAGGGATCATCAATGACTCCTCATCAGTAAAGAGTATGTCAGGCATTCCTCTCTTCAGAATCTGCAGTCATTTCCAACATCTTTGTAGTTTTGTTTTTTTTCTAATTTTTTGAGATCAGCTATCTCTTTGTTTTGGTACTTGACTTGGGCTTTAGATCCTTCTACACTACCCGTCTTTCTCATAGACCTGAATGGCTGCATCCATATATTCTAAACTTTATTAATCAGGGCCTTAGCCAGAACTGATCTTTATTGTTCACTTCAAGGCTTTATTCTGATACTACTTGTCGTTTAACTTATTGAAGACCCTAGCATACTTCATAGCATCGGAAATGTCATTGACTGTTATTCCGCCTTGAAGTATGTCATTAATTGATTGACTTGAAAGCATTCTCATATTATTTTTATGGATTGTTGACAAATTTAGACATAGTTAAAAATAATTATTTTTGAAAAGGAAAATGTCTAAATTTGGAAGGAAGTTTAGAACTAAGTTGTTAAAATAATGGAGCAGTTTTTTATTCTTAGTCTGCTTAACAATAAATATTTCCTTTAATGTTTATAAAATGTAAGATAAATAATTTGTTGGG
>MQRK01133021.1:0-10099 GCA_001938485.1 Girardia tigrina | reverse complement strand
AAAATAGGAGCATGCGCCTATTTTTGGCAACAAAAACATAAAATAAGCGCAGGTGCGCTTATTTTCGGGAAATCCCGGTATGCTTAGATTATTAAAAGATAACACGTGTTCTTTATTAGACGTGTAAATGGTAGAAAAATGATCTTAAATGTTTTATACTTAATTATGTTTCATTTCAACATAAAAATTTTTGTTTAGGTGTAGATCTTACTGGGTCGTTTGGTAATCCAGTAAATGCATCAGCTCAAACTCTGTTGTGCAATAATTCCAAAGGTTTAAGCCACATTTTAGTATATTGGATTTCTCCATTATTGGCTGTTTGGACAGTTTATGGTATTCGATATTCCACAAAACAATCTGAAAAAAAATCTGATTAAATGACATTGAATATTTTTTATATAGGGACGAATTTGGTTTTTTAATTAATAAAATGTTTCAATTTAATTTGCAATTTCATTCAGCTTCAAATATTGCATTTCTTAGTTTTTTGATTTCAATTCATGTCCTATGTTTTATATAATTCCATTTTTATTGACAGATTAAATCAGTTTTGTCTTTCAAAATTTTTCTTGTAAAAGTTTGATTTTAAATACATTTTACTATATTATTATTACTTAAGTCAAATTATATAGTTCTAAAAAGGCTTTGTTAATTGAGTTAACTGAGTCTAAGTTATAAGTCGGCAATTTATACAGAAAATGTCATGACACAAGTTATTATTTCGTTATTTAAAGTTGAAGTATAACCTTTTTATATAAATTCCAATAAACTTGATTTATACTGAATGAAATGAAATCAAGCCTCAAAATTTTTTTTTGTTTGGTCTGACAATCACCACAGGGATCACAGTGGGAGCCAGGAATACATATTTCCACGTATTCGTCGCTGGGAAACTAGAAGGATGGTTTGATTTTGTCTCTAGGCGAAAGTGTCTTAGAGCTATTTGAAATACTGTTCAGAAATGTCGGCAGTAAATTCATTGTACCAGTGGACTTGCAATTCACTGACAAGGTTAGCTAATATACTTGGTGTGAAGGCTGATCGGTGGTACTGGAGTTTGAGAATAGGTGTGGCGCACGGTGAATCAACCGTCGATTGTAAAATAGCTTTGCAGTGATGTCTAATGAACCAATGAGGTTGAACAGTGATGCGATGAAGCTTGGAATCGGGCTGAGTAGTACTGTGATGATCCACAGTTGGGGGAGCAGTATGAAGGTACCATAAGCATCCCAAGACCTCGAAAAGGCCTCCGGCCTAATACCTTTGGGGTATCCGCTAACTTGTATTAATTAATGTTTGCTGAGACGCTTTATTTTGTTTAAACGCCGCATGGAAGCGATCGAACAGATCGATTGTTACGTAGAAAAAAATTATACCAGGGATAAATCAGGTAAACCGTTGCCGTTTACTGCATGACTCGCTATCCGATTGAGATGTCAACGATCCGGTTACCAATCAGTGTATCGAGGACGATCAGGTCAACAACGTTAGAGACGCTTTGACCAACAATGACCTGTCGCGTAATAACCTTAAAGGATGAGATGATCCTGGCAATCACCTACTTCTGTAAAGAGGATTTAACTCTCCACTTGTCTATAATATTTTAAGATACTTTAAAATAGATTTTTTCTTGCACCTTTCTTTGACTGTTAGATTACTTATTTAACCGTTTACATGCGGACCACATTAAACCTTTGCCTTTCGTGTTAAAACTTTTAAAATAATCTATATATGCTCTAACTAAGAAAATTATGTGGTTAAATCGGCGACCCAAACAATACCGAGAGAGAAAAATAGGTGTCCTTTTTATAGGACAGCCGTATTAGTAGAGTACTAAACTTTTTAATACACAGCAATAATATAAAAAAACACGCATCACTAAGCTATTGTGGGCGAGCGTGGTATGCATGAAAGCAAAGAGGATGAAGAGTTACAGAACACTGAATGCACTTAAATTTCGCCTTCTGGTGGCATTCTGTCTTTTTTGTCAATAACTTTTTGTCATCAAATGGAGCAGAAATAGGGGCTTGTTTACGTGATGTACTGATATCAATAGAAAGAGAAATGCTTGCTTAACCCTTTACTGACTATTGATGCCATATGGAATCATAATATATATCAGACTTGTATAGCCATCTATGAATGAATAGGGATAACATTTTTTATTTAGATCGATAAGAAGTTATATTTGTTGTCAATTAAATTTTTACTCTAATTACTTTACTGCTTTCGCATATATTTTACTACATTTCAGTGTATATATATGTATAAGAAATATATATATATATATATATATGTATATTTTATGTATAAGAAAAAAAACTAAAAATTATTTTTTGGTACTCAAAAAACATACTTTTGGTGTGTTTAAATTGATATTCTTAATTCAGCCAGGAAAGGGTTAATCAGAAAATCGTGTTTAAGTGAAAAAATATAGTAGTAGGTCACGACTACTGTCATTTATATGAGTGTCCTTTAAAAAGGACAGCCGCATGAAAACGGTTAATAAAGTTTGGTACTTTATTAAAGTACTTTGTGATGCAAATCTAATTAAACAGAGTATTAGGTTCGAATTCAGAAGTTAAGCTCATAACATCAAAATTTTATTAATATTACAATAACGATTTTTTAACAAATATTTCGAGGAACACAGAAACTTTCTTTTTACACAAACTATTATAAATAAAAATAAATATAAATGCAGTATAAATTAAATATAATAATTTTATTTGAAATCAAAATATAGTCGATAAATAAATTTTAATACTAAAAAGATTGATTAAATAAAAATTTCTAAAATGTTATGGAATATAATAAATTAAATGGATAAAATTAAAATTAGGATAATAATTTAAACGAAATTAATTACAGATTTGGCGAAATGAAAAATTCTGTTAACGAAAATTTGTTTAAAAATCTAAGTTTGTTATATTAATAAATTTGTGCTGAATATTAACTGTGAAATTGCGATAATGAAAATAGCATAAACGCAACTAAAAATAAGAAATATAATTTGTTCTGGTGTTTAAAAAGAATAGTTTATCATTTATTTCCAAGTACATTCCAAACAAGAAATTAGGTTCAAATTTATGTTGGGATCGTACTCCAATTTGGTTTGCCGTCAATTTTTTAATTTTAATTAGTTAATTAATTATTTTGATTAATTTTAATTAATAACAAACTAATTAATCGATTCTCATGAATATGCTGTTTTATTATGTGCACTTGCTAATTGTTCAAATTGTTGACGTTAAATTTTATCGGATGTATGTAGCACTTGGCAGAAAATACCCCGTTTGGATAAATTGAAAGCACACTCTTCTATAACAAGGCAACGCAAAACCACACATTGCCAGGCAAATCCAAGAAAAGATTTGAAAAAATCTTGAAGCAACTGAACTTCTTCCACAATCAGCTTATAGTCTGGACCTTGCACCACCTGACTATCACTTTTTTTCGTTCCATGGTACACTTTACTTGTATCTGAAACTTTCAAAATCTGGGCAACGTCGAAAATGCGTATCGACAGCTTTTTTACCTTTAAAAACAAAGAATGGTACTGCAGTGGGTTTCACCAACTTGCTGATAGATGTATTCCAGCCATTTATTTACTTTGAATTTCGATTGTTTTTCAGTTATAAAATTATGTTTATATTTTTTGTAAAAAAATCGGAAAGAACTTTTGGTTCACCCTATTAGTCTCGCATTTTGATTATGAAAAACAAGTACACATTCTATTTCGACTAAGCAACTGTGAATAAGACGCATTTTAATATCGGTTGTTTAGAGAAACTAAATTTCATTAAAAAATTACGTATTAAAGAAGATTTAACGATGAAACTGACCACAGATTCATGAAATGTATTATTATGGGTGTTGATTATTCGGTGTATGAATTTGACATGGAAACTTTACAGTAATCAACAGAATAGCGCTATCCACGTGAACGAAAAACGAAAAAAGCATGCCCAAGTCGATTAAAAGTCAAAGTCCTATTCACTTTCTTCTTTAATTATCAAGGAAAAGTACGTCGAGAATTTCTTCCTTCTGTACGAACGGTAAAAAAGGAATATTACTTAGCGGTTTTATGTCGATTACTTGATGTGCATAAAAACCGACCAGGATTATGAAATAACAGTTGGATTCTGCACCACCATAATGCTTTAAAGCATACCTCACTGAGCATTCGCGACTTTTTAGTAAAACACTGAACTACCGTCGTTTCTCAAACACCTTCCTCGCCGGACATGACGCAGTGTGACCTCATTTTATTTCCTAGACTTCAGATTACCATGCGTGGAATCTGTTTGACAACTGTAGAAGAAATAAAAGAAAAATCACTGGGGATGCTCGGGACATATCATTACAAGCATTTTATGGGGCATTTTATAGATTGGAAAACATGTTGTGTATCGGTTCAAAAGAGAAGTACTTTGAAGGAGACAAAGTATATATTCAATAAAAATTAACCACTTCTGCTTTATTTTACTAATCTTTATTCTTTTCGGACAGCAGGTACATAAAGGATCATATATGTTTTCGAATAAAACATTAAAATTGATAGTAATTGTATAGCCGTCGAAACACGATAAAATCTTTATTTAGTAATTTTTGCACAAGCATTTAGCTATATTTTTAATTGATTTTGAAACTAAAAAAATACTCCAAAAACGACATCTAAAATGGTTTAAAGAATGAAATGATTTATTTTAGTTTAAAACATTTTAAAGTTTTATTGAACTAAAATTTTAATCCAGATTCATTAAGAAACTAATATAAAGAATCAGTGTTGATATTCATTAAGTATTTCAGTTAGTCTGGCGGAAATCGATTCGGCTTTTAAAATTCCATAACTTTCAGACTCTAATTCAGTCGCAAAATGTTTCAAATGAGCTTCCAAATATTTCCGATTTTTTTTCGGTTTTGTATTGTCACTTCTGTTACGACGATTTGCAAACCACGAATTTACCTAATCGTTATTTACTCACATTAATTTATTCGTATCAAAATGATTACTTGAGAAATGGTTATCGATCCACCAAATGCTAATGTCTCTTTCTGCTTGTTATTTGGATATGGATATTCAATATGCTTCAAATACCAGTTTTCCATAAGTCTTACAGCTTTTTTATTTAATGGTTTATTCTTATGAAATCTTTTAACATTTTTTTTGAAATTAAAAGATGCTGTTTTACACATCTTTATTGGAATTAGAGATTTATTTGCATTAGATTTTGAACTTTCATTTGATTTTTTTGTAGAACTATCATATGATTTGCTATTGTTAACAAATTTAACATCAGGAATGCCTTTTCGGGTTTTATAATCATTATTTAACTGTGTTCCATGGTGAGGTAATTTTTCATCGTCAAATAGATGCGAATAAATGTCATTGTCGTCCAATTTTTCAAAGTTTTTATATGAGACATTAAGAAAATTATCAAAATCTCTATCTTGCAACAATTGATACTCATGTTTTTCATTCTTGATCAATTCATCAAAACTTTCCCTAAAATTTAATATTTAAATATTTTATAAAACCAATAGTATACTTCAAAACGTCAAATGGTCTTTGTAAATTTTCTCGTTTAAATAAGTACGCTTCGGATAATAAATCCATAATGTGCTCTTAATTTCTCTTACAAAAATTTAAAATGAAATTGTTCTTTGTTTTGTGTGCATCCAATGAAATGACAGTATTTTGAAATTGTTATTATTTAAAAATTATTATGATATTTGAATGATCAACTCGATGCAAAGATATTTTTATCACAGAAAAAGATTTTAATTCGGAAAAATTTGAATTAGAATAAGAAATTAAATGTGTAATTATTTAGAATTCTTTATATTTTCTTAATCCATTCCGACATTAAATTATTTATATAAGGAAACAGTAAATTTCAGTATAATAGGAGAACAAAATATTTTATGTCGAAAAAGCCTTTGTGTCCAAAGAAATCATTTATCGTATCATTTATTTGCCTGTGACACTTTTTTGTTTGTTAAAACGAAAATCATTTAAATAGGGTTGCTACTCGGAATTTGGTTGAAAATTGTAACCTGTATAAACATCACTAAAGATTCAGCTTTTCATTTTTATACGCAGTGTTAAGAGTTTATGTTTTTTAAATAAATTACTGTTTATTCTAAAAAAATTCTAGCTTCATTTGTTTTATACCCACTGAAAGATTCGAACTGATAAATAGCAACAGCTGAAGAAGTTGCAAAATATGTAACAAAACAGAAATGAATGACAAATTTTATCTTATTATTGAAAGTTTTTGGGAGAAATAAATTGGGGAGCAATATTTAAAATATTATAACAATATATTTATTTTCAGTTACTTATTTAGATTCATGGAGTCTAGCTATTCATGAATAACAGTCCTTTGGTTTTTTCACAAGTTACTCTGTACGTACGCTCCAAGTACTCAAATCTCACTTATTTTAAGTTCTAAAATCTAGATGTAGGAAAATAAACAATATCGATATATTTTATTTATATTTATTTATTTTCTTATTTATAATTCTATACATATACTTTCAACTTTTCATTTCTACAACATAAACATATTTTAGATTGAAATAATTAGAGTATGAAACAAATATTTATTACAATTAAAAGAGATATGACTGATTTAATTGCCTCATTATATCATTGAAAAACAAACATATACGGTATCAAGAAATGTTGTTGGTCTACATATATCAAGAATATGAATGTTTAAAAATCAAGGAAAATTTTTTATTCAACAACTTTTTAATTCGGTATATCTGTGATTTTTAAAGAAAATGTCTTTTACCAATAAAAATAATTAAAAGATATATAAGATAACATTTTAAAAGCAGAAAGATAAGTAACTCAATAAGAACATCAAAATATTAGTCGACATTATAAATTTATTCTTACATGTTGAACGTCAGACAAAGAAAATTAATAAATATTTTACTTATATTCTATCTCAAACAGATTATTTTCTTAATAGAAAATATCTAATAAAAATATCTGGACTGCTCAAATGGCTAATCCATGTCTCGAACTGTGTCGTTAAAGGTTTCAAGGTTTGTCCTCCGTATAAATCTTTTCCCATACAGATAATGGTTAAAAAATTGACAACAATAAAAGATTACAAGAAACTCTTTCTTCGTTATATAGTACCCTTTTTCATGAGCGTTCAATGTATGCGATAAATATTCAATTACCTGTTCTTTTACCGACTCTCCTATCTGTGACAACATTGCTCCTATACCGACAAAACTGGCTTCCGTATCCAAGATAAATTCCTTGCCAAAGTTTGGGAATACCTATATTGGTGGTGTTACTAATGCGTATTTCAAGTCATTAAAAGCGTTCTCACATTCCTTTGTCCATATCAACCTTTCTTGATTCGATTCACACAACCCTTCCAAAGTCTTCGCTTTCTTAGCATATCCATTGATAAACAACCAGTAATAATTACAGATCCATAAAAAAGCTCCTCAAATTCTTTATGCATTTCGGTCTCTGGAAATTCTGTATCGCTGTGATTTTCTCTGGACCACTTTGTATGCCTTCTTTGTTCAATACATGCCCCAAGAATTTAACTTCTTGCTGCAAAAACTTGCATTTTTCTGGTTTCACTTTCAAGCCTGTGTCCTTATTTCTGCTGCATACTTCCCGCAATACTTTATAATGTTCTTCCTCTGTAGCTGTTGCAATGAATATATCGTTTAGGTATACTGACGCTCCTTTCTTAATCGGCTGTAGTACTGCAGTCATCAGCTCTTGAAATGTACCCGAGGCTGGAGCTATCTCCATTGACTTTCTTCTAAACTTTAGAATAGTTATTTTAATATGATTGACCTGGGTAATGCATATAAGAAGGTTGAACTGAACGAGGCTTCACAGAAAAAGACGGCTTTTTCAACAAAGTCAGGCCAATATTGCTTTAGAATCTAAAGCAGGTCAATCATACTAAAATATCTCGTGCCATATAACTTGTCCATTATATCTTCCATGTTTGGCATCGGGAATGCTTGTCTTTCTGTTATTTGGTTCAGTTGCATGAAATGCATGCATAATCTGATAGAGTCTTTGTCCTTTTTCCATACGCATACCAATGGCGTATTCCACGACGAAATGCACTGTCGAATTATGCCATTATCGTGCAATTATTTTATAGCTTCATCTAGTTTCGATTCCAAATGAACTGGTTGTCTTCTTGGCCTGATGTTTATAGGTCCACCTTTTGTATTTATCACACGTTTTAGCAGGTGTGTTCGACCGATTTCCAACTCATTTGCCACGAAGATATTCTTGTATTCATTCACTATTTCTTTTAATATTGGATCGTTTTGAAATTTGGTACATTCCGTTGCGTGTTTTAATCTCTGTACATCTGTAACTTTTCCACCGAATTTCTCTTCTAACTCATAAAAATGATGTCATATCTCTATCCGGTTAATTCCTAACCATTGCAAGTCTATATCAAACTTTTCTTTAATGGAACCCCTCCTATAATCTGTGGTTGTAAATCTTCAACTACCACGAATTTTATCTTTTCTGTCTTTTGTTGTATCATACAAATTGTATCTATTTACCCTACTACTCCCATCTGTGCGTTGTGTGTTCAACCGACGTATACTTAAAAGTCCTAGCTAATGTGGTAGTAATTACATTTAATGCTGCCCCCGTTTCCTACAAACATTCAAATGTTTTTCCTTCAATAGTTACTGTTATACTCGGTCGTCCCCGTAGCTTATCATACACGATTTCTGTGGTTCCCTCCCTTCCTATTGTCATAATCTTTTGTATATCATCGTCTCTGTCTTCCCCGTTTGTTTTCTTTATAAATATCAAAACTTTGTTGATTATATCTTGTTCATACTATTTATGTTGTCTTCTCCCCCGACTATGGTTTTTCTCTTATCTTTACATCCGTTCTCATAACTATCATTTCGTTCCCAATTTTTAATCTCATCATCATTATTATAATTATAATTTTTTAAATTAACTTTATCAATACTCTTACTATAGTATGTGATATTTATCAATACTCTATTTATTTATTTATAGATCTCGATTCGTTTCTAGATATAAATATCACATATACTGCTTTTACGGTTAGGTTTGTAATCTAAATAACTTACTGCATTACCAAGATTGATTCCTCGTCGTCTTGGTTTCTCTCGTTTTTTTCATCTGTCTTGTCGATCTCCAACAGTGCAATCTTCCTGCCCCTCTGCAGTTCTTGTCTGTAATCGTCGGAGGTATACTCGTATTTATTTTCTTATCTTCAATCAGTGGTTCGACTCCACAGTTTCTCCAAGAATCTGTCCTTAAATTGCTCGTCCTTCTTCTGTGGTCCGTTTTTGTAATATTCTAAAAAGCCTTGGGCTTTCGTTTTTGAGTAGCACTCACCTGTTCTGTGTCCTTGACGTAAGCATCTTGTACATGTTAGATTTGGACAGTTTCGTCGTATATGCCCTTCTTTATGATATCCATAATATACATTTCTTCTTTGATTTGGACATTGATAACTGATATGTCCTTCTTTGTTACATGTCCAATATGTTTTTATTTGATCATTGATTCTGATATTATTCCTTACTGGTGTTCTTTTGTTTGGGAACGTCCGTTGTACCATTCTTGCATTTGTCGGTTTTACAGCACATATTTGATGGGTTTCTTCTCCGATGTCATCAACTTTTTTTATAATCTTTTTTTATCTCCTCCTTTTCGATGACTTCTCGTATTTTCACTTCTTTTTGTACCTTTTTATCATTAGTACAATGTAATAAGAGGCATTTTATAATATAATAGTCTTAATAATATAATAAAGAATATTTTATTCTATGCAATTGTTAATATTGTTTTGAAACGTGATTTTTATATTGTGATTTTTAAAATGAGTTCTATCTTTGATTCTAGATATTCTTAATAAAAAATCTTACTCCACATAATGGATATTCAAAATTTTTTAAGAAACCTCGGCTAGAGGAATCAAATGGCCCAAGTTTTTCAACAATTATTTCTGAAGAATCAGTAGAAATATCAATGATGAATCACCTCCAGAAGATGATATGAATATCTCACATAATTTTGATATAGCACATTTCT
>MQRK01132921.1:0-16129 GCA_001938485.1 Girardia tigrina | reverse complement strand
AAATAATCACAAATTAATTAATAAATAATCACAAATTAATTCATAAATATTCACAAATTAATTCATAAATAATCACAAATTAATTCATAAATAATCACAAATTAATTCATAAATATTCATAAATTAATTCATAAATAATCACAAATTAATTCATAAATTAATTAATAAATATTCACAAATTAATTAATGAATAATCATAAATTAATTCATAAATAATTACAAATTAATTAATAAATATTCACAAATTAATTAATAAATAATCACAAATTAATTAATAAATCACGCATTAATATATTTATTATCGGTAATTATTATTTAGTGTGATAATTATTCGTGAATATTTGAAGGAACAATCGCGGTTATCGTCCACAAAACATATACAATCAATCATGAACATATCAAGCCACCGATCACAAAGTCTCCTCCCACACGTCATTACCTCCTCGAGTCTCTTCTGGTCGAGAATATTCGTGAAGTAGTTCATCGGAGCGCCCCCATTCGCCGCCCCAGAGCCGCATCCTCCATCATTGCTGGTCGATTGATCGCCCGAAACTGTCGCTGTCACCGATCCGCCTATCGCCGCTTGCACCGCTCCCTCTTCCGCTTGTCCCGTCAATTCACTTTGCTAAATCCGCAAAAAGACATCAATATAAAATTGATATCGCCGCAAATCGAAAATCAACTCGGAACTCGGGCACCGACTGCTTCGTCACAATGTTCTCCCGCACCATGAAATTCACGAAATCTCGAGCGGCATTCGTTTGGGCGTCTTTCTTGTTCGTGCTCGATCCGTATCCGCGATACGTGTAGCCCTCGACTGTAACCTAATTTCATGTTCGATTAATGGTTTCGTGTCATTTCCGTCTCATTTAATCGATTCCAGGACTTACTTCACAGTTGAATCTCAATCGTTGATTGCCGCGACCGCCTTGATTGACGATATTGTAAACTGGGACCTGTTTATGGGCCTGAGAACACCAGGTGTGCAGAAACTGCTTAATGTTCTCCGTCATTTCTAATTTTCAAATGTTGCTTGGATAAAGTGACAATTTAAACAAATATTTGTACATATGGATGATTATTTTTTCAATTGAAATTTAATTTAATAAAATATTTTACGTGAAATTGTTTTTTTTTAATAAACATTAAAAATTTTATTCAATAAATACCAAACCGATAAATTATTTGTTTACGAGTAGTTATTTATTTTTTTTTGTTTTTGATCATTTTTAATTGATATATTAATTAATAGATATTAAAATAGTAAGCTTAGTATGTATGAAAATAGAGTTTACATTTTCTTAATCAGGATTTTCATTTGAATTTTATCAACTAATTTATTTTTTTACTTTTATTTTGTTTCTACATGTCTATCTTAAACGGAATTTACCTTTATATTTTAAATTATAAATTACTATTTATAAAATAGTATAGTATTGTGATGTTTTAACATGTGATGTTTTTAACTTAGAAAGATAATATGTATTTCATATATGGAAGGACTTTAAACTAAAACTTGTTGTACAACTATACAAGTTTTATTAGATATTCAGGTTCTGATTTTGTTTTTTATTCCAATTATCATCAATAAAAAATAAGATTTGAAGTTGCGGTTTTTCGAGCAGTGTATAATTTTTAATATGATGTTGAAGAGCTCACGGGTTTCAACATATTTCAGATATATAACTAAATGGATTACTTAAATCGACAAAGTCTAATGTTGATTGAATAAAAGAAATTAAATTTCAATGTTTCAATCAATTCAAATTTTTCGGTTAAATATATTTTTTATCAAAGAATAAACTCTAATATGTTATTCTACTAAATAAAGATTTTATAACAATCTCAATGCTTCTTTGCGTGCGTGATTTTACGAAGAATCTTGTGTTGCACGCCAAGTTTACAAAATATGATTTTTATACTAGAAAAACTGATATATGTTAATAATGATAAATCATTATTTTTGTGATTTTAATTTAAAAAAAGTGTAAAATAAAGGAAAAATACAAATTTTAACACTAATTTTACAACTTTCACGATAATTTTAAAAATTTTATGCACATTTTCGCTAAATGGAAAATACAATTAAAAACTATAAAAACAGCATGTTTTGATAAAAAAATTATAATATTTTTTATTCATTTTTTTATTACTTGTCTTCTTTTTGTACTAAAATATTTCCAATTCGTCTTATTACGAATGATTTGAGGCCTTCTTTTTTCGCCTTTTCGGTTATCGGTTTGTCATGTTCCCTCCTCTAGACAACATTTTTGTTAGCTCTGAGCCCCCATCCGTTTTTTGAGTTCAACGGTAACTCATACTTATTCTAGACTTCTCTCGATAACTCATCAACAATTACGGGAACAGACACGTCTCCTCCGCGTACATCAACAAGTTGTGTGTGTTTCGAAGCGCCTTCGAGTTCGAACCAGTAACGAGTATGGCCCGAATGGTAGCTACAGTATTTGGAGGGGTAGACATCATTTCATTGTCGTAAATTGCACTTGTGAATTATCATTTTAGATTATATGGAAAGAAGAGGGCCCCAAAGAAAATAAACGTCGGTCTGCCCACGTGCCCCTTGCATGCTGCGGTCAGCCTGCGTCATCTTCAAAAGGTTCCTCGCTCTTTCAATTACTGTTCAGAATTTATATTTATTACGAAACTCAATTTAATCACGTTGCAAGATATTTTATATTCGATGACATGTTTTAGTTTTGACTTTACGGCTTGAACTGTATTAGATTTATCCTGTTAGATTATCAAATACAATACAGAATTTTCTTCGGAAATATCACCTATCTTTACTATCTCTTAACGTCAAATTTAATTATTGAAATTTAATAGTTCTGACGATACGTCTGTGATCCTCCGACACTTTGGTACTGTAACTCTCATAAACTCAGCTCTCTCGCTTTAATACTCATTTCAATACTTCTCACAATTTTTAAATAAGCTTTTCTCTGTCTCGATCTCTATATCACACATCGTAGTCTTGAGGAGGACCGTTACTCATCCTTTATCGACTCTTTGTATCACATTATGTTGCTCTCGTACTCATTGTAGTTACGATTATTTTTTTCACAAATTCAATCAAAATTTTTTTATCTTTATTTGATCCATTTGCCTCATAATAAACTTATTTATTTCAACTCAGAAATTTATCTAATGAATTTATTTTATCTCATACAACTGACACCTGATGACCCCTCTCATGTGCTAGTAACTTTAAAACCATTCAATAATGAAGACATCAACTCAAGAATATTTAAATCGACTTATTCAAACTGACCCAAATGTCACAGCAAATCTTTCAAAACAATTAATCTCAAACTTTAAATAGCAAATTTTTAAAATCGAGACCAATAATAGGAAAAATCATTAATGAAAATCTACTAAAACTATAAATTACAAAGTTATATCAAAAGAAAACTAATAATTCAAATCTCTTAACTGTTGCGTTAGAATCAAAATTTAATATAAAACATATAACATAAAATTTGAGTATCGATTTAAACAAAATAATCAGAAATATCGTAAAGCGTAAAAAACAGGAGAAATCACACAAAAAACATAAGAATTGTAACAAACCAACAACACGAAGTGCTAAAACGTATATAAATGGGATAAAAAGCGCAAATATTGGTGGAAAGATAAATAATTACGGTCAAATAATCGATAAAATCAGAATAACGCGTGCAAATGAATAGATAAAAATACGCAAAAATAATGAAAAATTCCCAAATAATTTTACGAGCAAAACAAAGTAAAAAGTACGAAAATCCATTAAGAATTCGCGGAGAAATAATAAAATAAAAATAAAAATAATAGATAATAAATCAATAAATAACGATTAATGAACGAATTTGGATGAAATAAGCAAATAAAATAGACGGAAAAATCATTAAAATACTCGTAAAATACCCACAGATAATAAAAAATAATAATCAAATCGAAAAACGAGAGAAAATAGCAAATAAATACAAAAATAGTATAAATTGGAACATCGCCAAATAAAGAAATAACGATGAAAACCTCACAAAATGAAGACGAAAAATTCATAAAATAATTCGAAAAATCACGGAAATATCATAATAATATAAGTTTAAATGCATTAGTGTTAGATATTATTTGAAATCTTATGCCTAGCTGTATATTCCTATTGCCATTAATAACATATTGTTNTTATTTTTTAGAATATTTACGGTGCTAAATTAATAATGGAAAAAAATAAAATTCGAGCAATTTTCTTGTACGAATTTAAACTGGGTCGTAAAGCAGCAGAAACGGCTCGCAATATCAATAAAGCGTTTGGCAAGGAAACAGCTTCTGACCGCACAGTGCAACGATGGTTCCGAAAATTTTCTGATGGAGATGAAAACCTTGAAGATGAAGAAGGTCGTGGTCGTCCAGTTGCTGTGAACAACGACAATTTGAGGACAATGGTGGAAACAGATCCCCGTAAAACAATCAGTGAACTTGCAGATGGGTTGGGCATTAGTCATTCAACAGTCCTGGATCATTTAAAACAACTTCGAAAAATCAAGAAACTTAATAAATGGGTTTCATATGATTTGAATGAAAATCAAAAGAACCGACGCTATGAAATTTGTTATGCCAATCATCTTCGCAATAAAAGCGATCCATTTCTTGATCGTATTGTTACCTGTGATGAGAAATGAACCCTGTATGATAATCGACGTCGATCTGCACAGTGGTTGGACAAAGATGAAGTACCGAAACACTTTCCAAAACCGAAACTAACACCTGGTAAGGTTATGGTGACAGTTTGGTGTGTGATGCTGGAATCATCCACTATAGTTTCTTGAATCCAGGTGAAACAATCACAGCGAAGAGGTAATATCATGAAATTGATGAAATGCATAAAAAATTGAAAACCCTTTGTCCGGGATTGATCAATCGAAAAAGTACCTTCCTTCTTCATGATAACGCTAGACCTCATATTTCAAAAGTGACTCTTCAAAAGCTTAATGAGTTGGGCTATGAAACCCTGCCTCATCCACCATATTACCAGACCTCTCGCCAACGGACTTCTACTTTTCAGGCATTTGTACAACTTCCTACGTGAAAAAATTTCAAAAACCAAAATGATGGTCAAAATGCCTTCCAAGAATTCGTCGCTTGGAGAACCGATGCATTTTATGCTAATGGAATAAAACAACTTGTTTCTCGTTGGCAAAAATGTATTGATGCCAACGGTTCATACTTTGATTAATAAACTTTTGTTTCTGTGAATTTGCACGTCTTTGAAGTTTGTGCCCAAAAACCGCCATTATTTTTCGACCAACCTAATATACTAAATTGCTTTCAATTTGAGAAAATTTAAAATTTAGGGAAAATGGTAAAATTCTCCCATTTAAAGTAGATGAACATATATGTTTTCTATTATTAAATGTGGAGAAGAATAATCATTTAAATAAAGAGATCGCGAGAAAATTACGATTCCTGCATTTTTAAATTTAATGAATTCTTTGCATTCAAATGTAAAATTTATCACAAAGACAGCATGATAAGAGATATTTATAACTTTACATCTAATGAAAATGCCTACATACACATACAATGCAACAACCGTACTAACATGTGCATTCTTTTTAAGCGGACTTCCCAATTAGTATACTATAACCGGAAGTCCGTTGTAACAGAATCAGTAATATTCGACAAATATTGCATTGAAAGTAGCATGGTTTTGCCGGGACTAAAATATTCGTCCGTACTAATCGATGGTCCTTTATAACGAAGTTCTACTGTATTTTAGATATAAGTTTTACTTTTTTTAAAATTTGTAGGGAGGTTTTATCATAGGATAAAGCGCCAATTTTTCTTACTTGATAGTTGAAATGAGTCTTTTTAAAACATAATGTGGTCTAAAGTCCATGCACCATCTTCTTTTAAAAAATATCGGTTTCTTTCTTAAACAGACTGATATGTCATATTGTGCAGTTTAGGGTTAATACTCACCTAATCAAATACCATAATCCAAGGAACCCGGAATTACGATTTTATTACATAATCATTTTTTTCATAAACTAAAATTCTTTTTTAAATTAAAATCATTTTTTCATAAACTAAAATCATTGTTTTAAATATTAGATTTTAAAAAACCATAATGACATTTTGTCTTATTATTTACTTCATTTTAATTCACTTTATAATCAATGATTTAAATTTCTGAAAAAAAGGCAAATAAATTATAAATACCGCGACCCCGTCTCATTTCCCCTGGATTTCAATTCTCCGAAATTCTCGGGATCCTTCACAATATAAGAAACATGTTAGTTTTTCGAATTTTTTTTCTAATTATACTCGGTGTCTTTTACATATTGGGATTTGATGTTCTCGAAAATATTGTAAATATAACACGTTTAAATTAATTATTAATGTGGTACCGATTGCCGAACCGAGTGGCGGCAACCAAAAACTCTTGATTGTGCTGGAAATTGTCGCTGGCGGACATGATCGGTCGGTTCCAGAGTCCAACGGTCGATACACGGGCGCTGCAAACGGCCCACAGCGGCTCGCCGAAGTGTGTTGGTCCTGTCGGCGGTGTCGCATCGGTCGGTGGTCCACTCGATGCGTCCAAGTGGGTTATCCGGATGCCTATTAGCTGAATAATGCGGCGGCAGCTATAGTTCGCTTAATTTCATTCGATTACAATTTAAAAAAGTAAGAAATCGGAAGAATTTATTTTTTACGATATTTTTACCACATTTGAATTTCCCACTTTTAAATAATTTAAATTTAATTTAACTAAACAAAAGTTAGTTCTTTTGTTTGCTATCGATTATCGGATCACTACAAATAAATTTCGTTTCATTATTATTTTAAAATCAGCTTTCACACTTTTCATCTTAATAGGTACTTAAAAAACCTTAGTCCGGTTTTGAATCCGAGAAAAAGTTTAATTTACAACCAAGTTTTATTGTTATTACATTTTATCTTTCATTAAACTTGTTAAATAAGATTTTTATCTTTACAATTTCGTTTTTTTTAATTTATTAACAAAATCATTTACGGATCTCAGGAGGTAAATGCAAAATATGCATTAAATTAAATGAAAATAATTAAAAGAAAACATATTTTGTTTCACATGAAATCTATTTTATTTTAAAATAAAACAAAAGTGTTTAAACATTTTAGTAAAAGAATTTTATAAAACTGATAATTATTGTTTTGTTCACACAGAGATAATTTTTTGCTACATTTGGGGTGGAGAATGCGTCTAAAAGCGAGCATATTTTCGTTCTCAGATATTTTAAAATCTACATTTATTTTAAGTAATTTTTAAAATATCCACTTATTTCTCATATTACTATGAAAAAAGGAACACTTTTGCAATTATAGATAGCCTTATTATATAGCTACAAAATATATGTTCAGTATAAAATATCAAATAAAATTAATAAATTAATAAGCTTGATTACTTTTATGTTTAAAGTAAAAAGTTATTATAAAAAATTAAATTAACCTTCATCCGTCCGTCGGGTCTTTTTTACCCGAAGTATACAGTCTTTTTAGTGTACAGTCGATTTGAGGGACGGATGAAGATTAAGTGTGTGAGAAGTGGTTGCAACGTCAATATCAGAATTCATTTTTTAACACCAAAATTTATTAATATAACAACAATTCACATATTTAAACAAATTTTTCTGTTAATTTAAATATCTCGCCACAAATTAAACTATTAAATTCTTTTCGATTCAATTTTTAAAATATTGCAAATTTATTAAATAACTTTCACATTAAAACTAAAAATTTATTTTAAAATTTATTATATTAACATTAAAATATTTTACCTTTTAAATTAAAAAATAATAAATTATTCTGGTGAAATGCAAACTTAAATTAACCCCTCATATCCCCCTTCTTTAAGAATTTTCTCAATTTTTCCACGTTTCGATCTAAAATTCTTCCATATTCATTTATTAGCTTATACCTTCTGTCGTGTGTTTTCTCAACCACTTTTTGTCCTTCATATTTATCTTTACTCTTTATCCCCGTTTCCACGTTGACTAATACTTCATCTCCAATTTCGAAATTTCTTCTGGTTGTTGTGTTCTCTTTTTTTGCTGTAACTTTATGTCTTGACTATGCCATCCTTCTCTGTATATTTTCTTACCGAATATAATTTCCGCTGGGCCCTTCCCTATTGTTTTCTGAAAAGTTGCGTTTAATGTGAATTCTATTTCCGGTAGTAGTTCCTCCCAGTCTGATCCTTTCATTATATGTAACGATGCGTTTAAATATTCTCTAATCGTCCGAAATTGTCTTTCTACTATTCCATTCGTGTTATGATGGTACGGACTCGAGTAACACATTTTTATATTCATTGATTCTGCCATGTCTTTGATTATCGTGGATTCGAATGTCTTCCCACAATCTGTATGTATTGCCTTCGGTGCTCCAAATCTCAAGATCCATTTGGCCGTTATGGTGTCTTTTATGATTATTTCATCCTGCTTGCTAATGGCTGTCAAAGATATGTACCTACTTAACTGATATATGATTGCAACAATATATTTTTTATTCTCCAAGTCTCCTTTAGTGGTCCGCATATGTCTATGTACACTTTCTCAAATGGTTCATTTGCGACCAGTGTCCCCCGTTTATCCTTCGTTGCGGTCGTTAATGTTTTACTTTTTTGGCATGCTTCACATTGTCCAATTACTTCTTTTATTATTTCATTCCGATTGATCATGTCATAATTTTCTGAGATGTATTTCGTTACTTTCTCTGTTCCCATGTGCGACAATAGCGTATGTATTTGTATGATCATTTCTTCTCTTTTTGACTTTGGTATCCAAATCTTCCCCATGTTTGTTCTTATTATGCTGTCTTCAATCGTAAGCTTTCTGTCTTTACCTGAACTTGGGTCTCTTTTAATTTCTTCTATTTCTTCTTGTTGATATTTGAATATCTGCGATGTGTCCAGCACGTTGATTTTTCGAGTCTTTATCCTCATAATTTTATCATCTTCATGAGTCATTAAGCATTGCGTACATGTATCGCATGTATTCCTAGACAACATATCCGCGGTGGAATGATCTGTTCCTTTTCTGTATTCTAAGTTTATGTCCATGCTTGATAAACACACATAATGGGCATATATTCGAAAAAGCACTACGTATCAATGTTTTCAAAAATGTTGATATTGAATCTGACTATTCATATATAAGTTACAATCCATGTGTTCAAACAGATTTTTGATATTTTGCTTGCTTCGCCTTGTATACTTTATGAGAGTTCTCCCTCACTTTACACAATAATTCACAACATCTCAATAAAGCACTATGTATTAATTTTTTCGAGAATCTAAGATCATATTCCGGCTATTTACCTATGGGTTTTTATCCATGTGTTCAGACAGATTTTTGATATTTTGCTTCCTTGGACCTCTACACCCTGTGGGCATTCGACACCACTTTACACTATATTATATAAAAAACATGAATATATTGCACTTTGTACAATTGTGAATAATTATTTATCGCGAACACCTAAAATATCAATTTTCCACCTGGGTTGGAGAAACACATTTCCAAATACTAAACTCAACATACAAAATTCAACATACCAATTTCAACATACCAAATTTAAAATATTCCTCACACAAAGAAAGGATTAAAATTTTTTTTGATTTATTAGTTTATAAATTAAATTTAACTTTTAATCTTAAACTTTTGTACTGTTCGTCTGATTCGGCAGGTAGTCAGCCTCAGAAAAATGAGGTGGTTTAGAAGAGTTTACATCGAGCGATTGTGCGACCGGAGCACTTCAAAGTTTTTACGGGCACCGGGTTGCAGTCAACAGAGAAGAGCGGGACCTTCCAGTGCAAAAACTGTGTGTATGTGCCTCGAGAGCAAGGAGAAGCGTGTTATGAAGAATAATTCATTTGTTTCAAATCGGGTGTTTTCCGATTTAGTTTTTTACTTTAATAATCTTTTGAGCAGCATATTCATTTTCATTATCGATTTATACCACATCTCCTTTGCTTTGTACTCGGGTTTTCGTTTCTAATGTCAATCACTTTATGATTGAAATTAATTGAAATTTGCATCTCGCCAGAATAATTTATTATTTTTTAATTTAAAAGGTAAAATATTTTAATCTTAATATGCTTATTAAATATTTTAAAATTCAAAATTATATAATAAAACAACTATTAAAAAAGCAAATACGTATATTCAAAAATAAAATATGTTTTTAATGTGTTTTTTAAATTTTTTTAAATTTAAAAATGATACAATAAAAGTAAATAATAAAAAAAATTAAATATCTATTTAAAAATAAAAAAAATATCTTTTTAATGTATCTATTAAATATCTTAAAATTAAAAATGAAAAGAAAACCATTAAATATCAAATATTTATTTATAAATAAAAATATTTTTATAGTCATAACAATTTATATATTTTAATAGAAGTTATGACACAATTTTTAATAAATTTTGAAATAAATTTTTAGTTTTAATGTGAAAATTATTTAATAAATTTACAAGATTTTAAAAATTGAACCGAAAATAATTTAATAGATTAATTTGTGGCGAGATAATTAAATTATCCGAAAAATTTGTTTAAATATGTGAATTGTTGTTATATTAATAAATTTTGGTGTTAAAAATGAATACTGATATGGATGTTGCAACCACTTCTCATATGGCGACTAAAGCTACAATGGATATCTTCACGAGTCAACTGTTACCTGAAAAGTACAGGAAAGGCGATAATGTGGACACATTTATTGAAGAATGTGAAACATTCTTTAATTTTGCAGGAATGGTGAAGGTCAAACAAGAGACAATAGTCACTTGTTTGTTGGAGAGAGATCCGAAAGATAGATACAAAGCGGTAGATAAGACAATAGTAAGTTATAAAGACCGATTGAGAAAGGCATTCTCTTGAACTTCCTCACTATACGAAGACCTGACTTAGGTATACCGGTACATGATGAAGGAAGATATACCGGAAGTATTTGTTGAGAAAGTAGAAAAGCTCGCAGCCAAGATCTTGAAACATGACTTGTCAAAAGACGCCCTCACGAAAGCATTATTGTCACATTGTTGTGATGATGTGGACATAAAAAAAGAAGTGAGACTTAACAAAGGGAAAGGAATAGATGAAATAAAAAAAAAGGTAAAGGTAGTACATGACGTCAAAAGTGCGACAGAAGACGTGAATGTAGTAAGAGACCAGGGCATGCAAAACAGACCCCGGAGTTACAGAGAAGCACTAACAGGAGACAGTAAATACGGACTATTGTAAATTCGTCAGGACGACGGGCTCGTGATTCGCAAAATCGGCGATCTTTGTACGCAATTTCCAAACGATGATAGAGTCGAAAAAACGGTTTCGTTGTTGATTGTTGTGATGAAAATTCGGTCATTGGTAAATACGAGATTAATCGGTTTTATTTTGTAATAAAACTTGATTTCTAAGACAGATAAAGAAAAAATAATAAAGAATGTTTTATCTTACAAGCGAAGATTTGAGATAAATCGTTTATTTAATAATAACAATAGTTTATTTAAACAAATATAAAGCATGACATTTAATTCCATATTATTTTACATTTTTGATAAATTTAATACGCTACACATTAAATGAAATTTAAATTCGATAATAATAAATATACTATACATCAAAATGAAATTAAATAACAAAAATGTAAAAAATTATTTCCAAAGTATCTTTGTTGTAAAAACACAAATTCTTTAATCAATAAAAGGAGATTTGATAATAATAAAAAGTACAATTATTTTTTAATTGTGATACAAAACGAACATTAAATAAGAAACATCGACAACAAAATTGTTCATGAAAAATTTAGTTTTTCTTGTTCAACAAATAATTTAAAAAAAAACGAGAATGTGGTGGAACACAACACGGACAAAATCAGACAGGGGTTGGTAGAAATACTATAGAATACGCTCACGTCATGAAAGCGGTCAAATGTAGAAATTGTGAAAAAGTAAGTCACAAAAGTGAAACTTGTAGACAAAGAAAACCAATCAAATGTTTCGGATGTTGAAAAGAAGGACACATGATAAGAAATTGTTCGGAAAGGAGACCAATAAAATGTTATGGTTGTGGACAACAGGGACACGTAAGAAGAAACTGTCCAAACCTCGAATGCAAAAGATGTCAAGATAAAGGTCACAGTGAAAGTGAATGTCATACAAACCTAAATGGCAGAAGAAGACAGCAAAATACATGTGAAAATAACTATCGAGGATCGGGATACAATCAACAAAGATATAGAGATAGAGAATACAGAAGACGAAGAGATAATCGAAAATTCGTGAATAAAATTGAAGAAGAATATGAAGAATCGGTTACAGGAAGTGAACACCCAAAAGGCAACACCTCGACAGAAGTCTTTGCTGAGAGTTGTCCAAAAGACAATTCTAATTGTATTGAAAATAAAAGAACTTATTTGGCCAAGAGATATTTTATGTTCTTTTGAAGAAGAGAAAATTACTGTTACATTTATTATTATTTATTAATTTATTAATACTTTTTTATCATTACTTTATTTGCGTAATATAACTACTTATAATTTATATGTAGATCCTTTTAAATTAATATTGTTCAGGAACTCCGAATTTTCTTTTTTTCCCCATATTGGGACCTTAAAAAGCTTTTTCAATCAAATTTTAACATAATCATTTATTGTCATCGAGAATGAGTAAGTCTGCAAAGTTCGGAGAAAATTGATTGAGTCAAAAGCTTTCAAAAATATGTTTCTAAATTCCATTGATACATATTAAGAAAGTAAGCTAATAAAAAGAATGGAAAAATGAACCAGTTTACAAATAGATTAATTTTTATTTTCTTATTTTGACTAAACATACAGAAACTTTAAAATATTTAAAATACTTTTGTCGAGACTATTGAATAAGTTGAAACAAATTTTCCTGAAAAGATTTAAAAAGACCAAAAGTTTTATCAGTTATATTAGATGTTATTGAAATATCCTCGGAATAATTATTAAGAATAACTTCAGACATCAAAATTTTATTAACCAACACAAAATAATGTTTAAATCTAATATTTGAACAAAATTATTTTTATTTGAGAAACAATTTGTTTTATAAATCTTAATCCGATATAAATAAAAATACTTATAATATTAATATTTGATTTTTTATTTCCATTTTATATATCAATTTTAAATTACAATAACATTTTAAAATATTTAATCGTTTCGTTTCATTGTATTAATTTTTAAAAATCGTTACACATAAAAATTATACATTTTATATTTTATATTACATTTAAAACTCTCAAACAATTTTTAATTATTAAAAATTTAAGTAGATCTTCTATTTTAGAAATTTTTTTTAAAACTTTACATATTTAAATGTATCTAAAGTTTAAATTCTTTATAATTATTTAAACATATTTAAAAAATTTTCCTAACATTTTTAATTCTTAACGTTATATTTTGGTAAAAATTAATAATAAACGATTATGTAAAAAGATCACTCTTAAATGATGTCATATTATTTCTTAAATTTAGGAACTTATGAATATAGATCATTATAAGCTTTTAAGTAAAAGCATATATTATTTAAGTAAAAGAATATATTAATTACAATAAAACTAATTTCAGCATTATAATTGATGAAGATTTATCAAAAAACAAACAAAACTCAATTAAGCAACGTAAAATAAAATTTTTTCTTTAACCATTATAATATTAATTAAAAAATATAGAACACATACTTTAAATAATTAGCAAAAAATATTTATTAATGCTATTATTGATGCTACCCATACAAGTGAAAACAAATAAAAAGTAAGCAATATTTTTTTTAGAATATAAATAAAATATTCTGCAATGATAAATAAAATAATAATAATCAAATTTACTTTTATACATATAACATTATTAATAATATTTATTTTGAATATGGATAACATCAAATAGTACTTATAAAATAATCATGATCATTTTACTCATCATAATTAAAATAAGGGAAAAATAAACAAAAACAGCAAAACTAAATATTCATTAAAAAAATATTTATAAGAATTTAAACCTAAACAAATGATAAACAAAATATATGAAATAATAAATAAAAATAAATAACAACAAATATAACTAATAAAGTAATAAAAGTAAAGAATTGTAATTTAAATTTATTCGAATAATTAGATATTTAAAAATAGAATTTAGAAGCTTTTATCAATCTAGAATGATGTCTAACTATTGGGTTGGCAACTAAGTAATTGCGGATTTTTTTAGAAAATCAAAGACAATTTTTTCATGGAACTAAATAACTTTATTCTGTAATGTATTGCCCATTTTATTGATCAATGACCCTTTGCCATCTTTCTGGCAGCATTCTAATCCCACATTCATAAAACTTCTGGTTTTATTAGCGAAAAACTGAATCACGTACGATTTGACATCATCATCATTTTGATTTTTTTACAATTCAATGAGTTTTGTAAAGATCAAAACAAAAATTAATCAGATGGTGCCACGTCAGGACTATATGGTTGATGTGGTAAGACATCCAAACCAAGCTCCAATAATTTTTGCTGAGTGGCCAAAAATGTGTAAGGCCTCGCATTGCCATGATGGAATACAACACTTTTTCGATTTGTCAATTCGGGCCGCTTCTCTTCAACTGCATTGTTTAATTTCGTTAGTTGTTCAATGTAGACATCAGAATTGATCATTGGTTGGGTGGTAAGAGTTCAAAGTAGACCTTTCCTTTGTAATCCCACCAAACGGATATCAAAACCTTCTTGTGATGAATATCAGCTTTTGATGTTGTTTGAGTTGGTTCACCTGGCTTACTCCACGATCCTTCCTGCATGATATCGTTGTAAACAATCCATTTTTCATCGTCAGTTAGCAGTCGTTTTAAAAAGGGATCATTTTCATTACGTTTCTTTAGCAAATCGCAGCTATTAATGCGTTGCGTTAAATGCGTTTCTTTTAGTTCGTGAGGAACCCATGTATCGAGTTTTTGAACATAGCCAAGTTGTTTTAAGTTATTTTCAATGCACGTATGTGATACAGGAAGCTTCTCTGCAATCTCACGTGTTGTACCTTGACGATCCAAATCGATTATTTCTTTGATTAGGACGTCATCAACTTCAACTGGACGACCATGGCGTTTTTCATCTTTGAGTGAAAAATCACCAGAATGAAATTTGGCAAACAAATTTTGGCACTGCCGTTCTTTTAAGGCTTCATCACCATAAGCAGCACATAACTTTTTATAAGCTTGCGGTGCGTTATTTCCTTTTGCGGAAATAAAAAAGCAAAATATGACGAAAATGTTCCTTTTGATTTTTCATTTTTCAACGAAGGCCAAACGAAAACTACGCAACCGATAAAAAAACTTTTTTTACTGATTGACAGCTGAATTGCCAACTATCAAATAACAAGATGTGTTTTACATTTTTAATGTCTACAAGCCTAAAAATTCAACTGAAGCCATCTATGAGTAAAATCCACATTTAATTAGTTGCCAACCCAATACAAAGGTTTTGTAGAGAATTGTCATGGAAGTCATTTAAGTTGCTTATAGAATGAAATCAAAATTTCAGGAACTTCCTAATGCGATGCAATCTTATCATTCTTATAATAGTTGCTCTAGTGATATTTCAAAAGGTGTAATAGTAACTTCAGGTCCGTCGGCGATGGCATTAAACAAAAGTTTAATCTAAATATCTTCTTCGAAAAAATAACCATCGTGCATTTGAGGAATGATCTGAATAATTTGTTGTTTTATATTTTGCATATTGTTTGTTGATTCGGATTTTATCTGTCCTATCCAGATGGATGATTGGTATTTTCTTTGATTCCTACTAATTGAAAATAATTTAATTGAATTTTAAAGTACAAACATTTTAAATATTTTTCAAATGTAATTTTAAAATATAATATTTAATTTTCTTAAAGTAATTTAAAATTTGAATTTAATTGGGAAAATGTATAGATCTAATTTTAACCAATAAGAATCTAATTATTAATTAACTAGCGCGCTCGGCCCGCTTCGCGGCCCTCTCTTGCCGGGGGTTCAATTTTTTTATATTATAAAAGCCCAAGTCACTCACTGCCTGCCTCACTGCCTCACTAATGCTGTAAG
>MQRK01132803.1:0-17589 GCA_001938485.1 Girardia tigrina | reverse complement strand
TGAGAATTTGTGGGGTATTATAAAGAGAAAAATAAATAATATGGATACTTTGAATTCAGAGAAAATGTGGATAGAAATACAAAAGTTATGGTTCAACATACCAAGTTCTTTATGTCGTCGACTTGTCGATTTGATGCCGCGTAGGGTGTCTTCAATCATCAGATGAAAGGATACCACACAAAATATTAAAAATAATATTTTTATTTGTAAATATATTTACTTCCATTTCATCGTCTTTTTACTTAGGAAATTTGTTTAAGTGATAATTTTTATAGGTGCGAACAGACTTTTGGAACGCACCGTATATAATGTATTTAATTTTTATCATATATAAGAGAATTAATTAAAGAAAAATAATACTAAAATTTAATTTCATTGGTTAATATTTTTTTTAAACATTCAGTTTGAGTTTGTAATATGTCTTTTAATTTTGAAATCGCAGATTATGGTTTAAATGTGTTTATATTTTAAAATAAATTTGAGAATAAAGTTGTCCTAATATCAACTTTAGAACGCCAGTCTCAACTAGCTTTTTGAGAATTTTTAATTAGATTTTTGTTTTTTTGTAGTTGTACCATAAGTATGATTAACAATAAAATACATGACCCTTTTTTTATTATATATTATATAGATTTGTTATGAATTTAAAAAGATAATGTTTTAGTGAGAATGATATGCTGAGAAGTATTCTGGAAGCACAGGGAAATCGTGAAAGTGATTTAAAGGGTCGGATCTCAAACATTGAACAAGAAATGAAAGACTTGAGGCATCAAAATGAAGAATTTAAGTCCAAATTAGAAAATGTTGAAGAGCCGAATGATGTAAATCGTGTTAAATGTTTCTCATTGTTTACTTAGATTATGGAAATTATTAAAATATATAATAAAAATATAAAATATATAATTCATATTTTCTTAAAGGATTATATTCCAAAAACGTTCATATCACAGTGCGTTATTTGTTCTGTATACTTTGCTTACTTCAGGACCTTTCAAGTAATGTTTTTTTACAGTGTTTAGGATATTCACTAATTTTAGCCAAGCTCTATAAATCTGTATTTAATACTCTTATGTCACTGTGAGGAATATTTGGTGTGTGGATGTTTTTGTGTAGTATTTACATGTTTAAATGTTGTATGTTGATTTGGGATTGTGCCTCTGCTAACCAGATGGATTATCAATATTCAATTTATTATAATCTGAAACTAATTTATTTAAATTTAGATTTAATATTCAAATTTTTAGTTTTTATTATTGCAACTTTTAAATAATTTTATTGATTTTATTTTTGTAAATTTTTAAAAAATTAAAATCAAATTAATGTTTAAAAATGACTATAAAAATATTTTATTACAGCAAATAAAATTTAAATTAAATATTTTTAAATAAAATAATCTTCTCAGGTATAATTCAGATTATAATGAGAGATATTGAAAATTGATTGATGGATCTAAGTGAAAGCAATACTATTTATCATCATAGAGATGATAAGAATTGTGAATGTAATAAATGTTCTGTCAAATGTGTGAGTTCTCTTAACATTCACCTCTTAATCTCATCTTCATTAGCATTAGATCTATCAAAGTTGCATTTGTTAATCAAGAATTATTCATGTAAATGAAACTAATTTGATCACATTTTTTAATATTGAATACTTATCCCGCCCAAAATGAATTGTATTTCTAGAAATGAAACAAAAGGGAGAAACAAATTGTTTTTACGGACCATTGCTTTAACAACTAAAACCAGATTATTGTCAGATTGCTGAAATCTCTAACAGATTTACTCAAGTAACAGAACCTTAGTCAACGATTTCAAATGGGAATATTAGCTGATTTCTCATTTAGTAATCTCCAAATTTTTTGCATGAAAAATCCATGGAGTGTAGGAACTCTTCCATGTGATTCCCGATTATTTCTGCCAGATTTATTTGATAGATCAACTCTACTATAGAGTTTTTCTATAGTCCTTCCTTTTTCTGATATTCTCTTGTTTACCTCTTCAGCAACTTCATTTATTAATGTTTTTAATAAATTTATACCGTTTGCTAAATATTCTGACAATTATTTTTACAAACAGAAAAGTTAAATGGAATTTTTTATGTCATAAGATGATTCATGAACCAATTTGGGTTTGAGATTATGTTAAAATTTATTAGAAAAAACTAAATCTTTAAACTTTGAAATATTTTAAACATAAATTAATTGGTAATTGAAATCTTTGTTTTTTGAACCTTAGCCATTTGGCAATGGGCGCATATAACTATGTACAGGCCTTCGTCACTATTATCTTTTTGCATCCGCTCTTCTCAAACCTTCTGTATTCCATGCGCTCTATTCATTTAAGTCGTCCTCCCATTGTCTCTTTTGTCTTTTTGTCCTTCCACTCTTCCTTCAGTCATAATTTTTGCTAGTGCTTGTTTTCTTATATGATGTCCATAGAATGTTAACTTTCTTTTCATGATGAAGTCTTCTATTGATTATTATTTTGACCTAGTATTTCTGTCACTCTCTTCCAGACAAATTAATTTGTTATCTTTTCTTTCCATGTGATATATAGAATTTTCCAGTAGCACTTCAAAAGCTTGAAGTTTAGTCATGCTCTTCTGATTTAGTTTTCAATACACTGTTATTTTGGAAATTATGTATTCCACCCCTTGTATGATATAATGTATTTAGTTAGTAGTATTATGGCATTATAAATGTAATGAAGATATTTCCTTAGTGAAAAATCATTCTTAAACGAAGAGACTTTTTCTATGTAGATCCTCCTTCAATAATTTACAATTTAATAATTCAATAATTTACCTACAAAATTTTAATCTGAACAAACGGATGAGCTGAAAGAAAGAGTGTTACCAACTCATAAATGTAACTTTATAAGGACTATATCTATAAAGCAGTATTAAATAAGTTAAAAATTTTTTTTAAAAAAATTGAAATTATTGTAATTTTAAAAGCTAGAAATTTAATCCTTCAGAATTTTATTTGCAATTTTGTCGCCATTAAATATTCAAATATGTATATTATCGTTCAATTTAAAGTAAAAAAGAATTCGAAATTTTATGAGTATTAAATTCTAAGAAATTCGAAAGATTTATTTCAATGATATATTTGTAATTAACTTCAATAATTTGTGCAAACGTGTAATCGAGTTTCCTTTACTCAACAGAGCAAGCGATTTACAAGAGTGGAAATGGCTATTCTTTTAAAAGAAAGAAATCAGTTCAAAGAAAAATATTTGGAATTACAAGACGCGTTAAAATACACAGAAATGATTAGGGCGAGTCGACAACATCCAGATCTGGTTCTGGAACCAAGAATCAGACCGCAGACAGGACTAATGGAATTGTGATTGATTTCTTCGAATATATACATGTTAAAATTGACTATTTTAGCTTTCGAGGCCTTTTAAAGCCAGATGATGAATCTGGTACTCCAGGAGATGAAAAGAAAAAGGAGTCCACGTCTTCTGAGTAAGATGCAAATGATACTGAGTACATTATTAATATTTATATATTATAAAATTTTTCTATCAAATATTTCTAATTTATTTAAACACAAAAACCCAATAAAACCTATTTGGATACAAATGAGTTGGTTCCATATATCGTAGGGTAAGTTCATTTCACAAATAATACGTTATAAAACTAATTAACTTTCCATTAAATTATTATACTTCTAAAATCTTTTAAAAATCACACTGGGTAACAAAAAATATTTTTTGAAAATTGTCAAGGGTTTTCCAGCTGAATTAGACTAATTTTGATGCTCTGAGTCCGAAAATGACCTTGGTTTTGCTCAACCAGGTCAGGTTTTTTTGTTACAGAAATTTTTAAAAAATCAATTTTTCTTAAACAAAAATTAAAAGCATTGAATTCATCCTCCAAATCAAACAAGAACTGCCTCAGTTAAACATTAGAAAATGAACTACCTGGATTCAATTGGTTGTAAAATTTAACCTATGAGCCAGGAGACCTATTATGAATCCATTATGTCGACGAAAAACAACATTTCATTTGCCGCAAATATCAGAACATCAAAAAAGTGCTTTTTGTATGAATAAAAGTTTTTATTTGTTTTTTTTTCTTCAATAAAATTGAATATAAAATACATTGAGGTAAAATTCTGCATGTTGTGAGTTTGTTATTTGTATGCTGTTTAGATTGGTCACTCTTCTACCCAGATTTGGTTGATAGTAATTATATCAATTCAGTAATTATATCAATTTTATGAGATTAATGTTTAAATACTAATTAACTAAAAGATTTATAATTTGAAATTTTAATAATATATTCATGAGTAAATAATTTAACTTATTAAATTTAATATAATTTAAAAAACTAATGTTTATTTAAAATTACTTAATGTATTTTACCCAATAAAATGTTGAGAAATTAAAAATTATCAATTTTATAATCTAATTAATTAATCAAAGATTTGAATAAATAGACAAAAATATATCAATCAAAGAAAGATGCTTACTTAAGATGGTGTTAATGAAAATTGTTGTAAAGATGAGTCTGTTTGTGTTGTTAATAATTTTTTCACGCAAATTGTGATTTTGCTAACATACATGTTACAGAAAGCAAATAGATTTCTCAGTTTTTCAAATTTGTAGATCTTTAGAAGGTTGTTTAATAAAAATGAAATCAATCATTTTAATGTATTTCTAAATCTTTTTAATTTTAATTTTGTTTGAACTAATATTTGTTGATCAAAATCTCTTTTGATTTAATGTCCCAAAATGGCTTCTGTTCCAAAAGGTAATTTAACTTGATTTAACTTTCTGTAGACAGATTTTATTTTCAAAAATTGTCTTTACTATTTTAAATCAGTTTTTCTAGAATTATTTGTGTACTAATATTTAAAAATAGATTAAATCGAGCCGACAGAAAGTCACTTATCAAATTTCAAAAATGTTTTGTTTTCAAAGAAGATGCCAATAGATCACAGCTTTATGGTTGGTCTGTACCACGCGATTTAGTGCAGTCTTCCATTTTCCATCATGTACCCATTCCAGTTGGTTCTCATTCCATTCTAGAACCCAAAGATTCGGTAATTTTTTATATTCTTTTACTTTTTATATTGACTACATCTATATAACTAACATTAAATTTATTTTATCTTAACAATTGTTTTATGATTTTCAGCATAATCTAGAATTTCAACAAAAATATCTTTTTATTCCCCAGTTCAATGATCATTAATGCATTCAATACCTATAATCATTCACAAACTTAAGAGCTTCGTTGGGCAGGTAGATTCTGATGGGATCATCATATCCTTTGTCAATATTATCAGAGTAGATTGATCCACTTCATGCATATCTATTAATTATTTCAAAACAACATTCATAATATAATATTATACTTAAAATATTAACCCTACAATATATCGTTATTCATATTTGAAATAACCACTCTCAATATTTTTTACCAAGTCACATTCTCTGAGTATTTGCGTATTGTGAATCTATAGACAAAAAGAGTTCATTTTCAACTATCGAGTGTGAGTGCTGTGACTATTTTTATTGCAGAAACAATTGCGCATTATAGGGTTAATTTATACCGTAACAAATCTTAGAAATAATTAACTATATTAAAATTGTTAATTATATTACAAAAAATAATAACAGAAATTTATAAATTCGAAATCAAGGTAAGAGTTTAAGGGTCAATTTGAATTTTCCTTAAATGTCTGGACTCTGTTTTCTTTGCGAACATGTATTAAAATTTGTATAAAGAATCAGAAACAGCTTTCTGCTGCAAATGAGAACACTGTTTCTAGTAACAGAGTTATTTACGATGAGGTGAAAACTTGTAAATTAAATCTCTGGAATGTCATGTTTTAACAGCGGTACGCAAACTTTATTGTAATGCCGAATTTCATAAATAATATTTATACTGGTCGTAATGCAAAATTCAATAAAATGAGACTGTTTTACCTTGAAATTCTTTTGTGTTGTTTGGTCAAATTTTAATATAAATCAAAAATTTTGATTCCTAATTTTACTATTCTAAAATATCTCAATTAAAAATATATCATTTCCCTATTTCAGATCATTTGCGTGACAAAGTCGCCAAGCTTGGTTAGTTGATGTTTATGGTTTATTATTGAGAGTTTAAATGATATCTTGAATAGGAAAACTCTGATCAGTTCCTGTGGATTATTGTGGAAAGACCTGTCCGGGATGGAAGTGCATATTATTTGGCGCAGTTCTCATTGACTAGCCGCCACGAAATAACTCCTAATACGATCTCTTATCTAAAAATATCGAGAAAACCTTTGAATATTTTAGCAGTACCTAGTTAGTTTATTTGTTTATTTTGCTATGAAAGAATTTATGTCACACTTTTTTTATAAAGAAGAGTTTGTATTTAATCCCTTTGGGGGTCACCGGTAATATAAAATTATCCTCTCCCTATTTTATATATTATTATTTTATTCTTCCTATCTCAGTGAATCTTATCTAGGACTTCTTCTACATGTGAGTTTTCCACAAGTTTCTAATATTTCTTATTTTAGTTCTTGGCTAGTGTAGCTTCTATAAAATTGACAAAACTCAATATCGCTTGTCTTTATGTTACACAAGTAATGAACGCGACAACATAGATCATTTATATTTATGCTAAAAGAAAACTAATTCTATGTTAACTTAGAAAACAATCACATCCTAATTGTCCTATTGTTGTGTTCCCTAGATAACATTCCATCAGCCACCATCATCGACGAAGGACTGTATCTTGAAAGCAAAGATGTAAAATCGAAACATATGTAACACGTTGTGCAATCAAGGCTTCTTTGAAATGGTTACTTATTTCAATAAGAAAAAGACGAAAATTCTTAAGATATGTTGAATCTGTATGATTTTTTTTGTATTTCCGAATCTAACAAACGAATCCGTACAGACAGACAGTATTACGGACGAAGAAAAGCAGAAAAAGATGACTTATTTTCATCTGCGAATGACCTGCAACTCGCTTTATACTGTTGGAATACTTCATGTTCTACACAGTCTTTTGTTTCAGATTCAATATTGACATCCTTATCAATGCTTACCTTTCTGTATTCTTGGATTTAATATGAATGAATTCATTGCTGTTTTGCAGCGGTGGTACGCTCTGTTGTTACTCTACAGCCTTGTGGTCAATACATTAAATCTGCAATAAACTCAAAAAATTCTAGAGAACACGATTTACGCACTGTTCTTACATTTATTCCAACAGAGGTAAAGTTATGACTGCCAATTTATGGAAAAGTAAGTAAGTAAACTAAAATTGCTTACATGCACTAATTGACGACCAAAAATTCCTTTAAATAAATAAATTGAATAATGGCGGGGATAAATTGTTTCCTTTCTGTCACAAAATTTAGTAATAAAAACTCGTGATACTTATAGATATTGGATCTGTCTTATTTTATGTTTCGGTAACTTTAATTCTAAATCTTTATATCTAGAAATGTATATTAACAATTTTTAAATGTAATCCTAAATTGTTACACTACATTAAATTGCCCAACAAGATATTATCATTTTGCAATATTTACTAACTTTTTAAATAAATATTAATTATTAATTAATATTTGTTCGGTATAATTATACTTTTTTTCTTCGCGAACAAGTAAGGTCTATAATTCCTATTGGTAGTGGGTCTAAACTTTTGAATCAAATAAATGGTAGAGGAAATAAATTCTTTCATAATCAATGAATAAAAGTCTTTATCAATGGGTACTTTCTTCCTTTATTTAACAAAACACAGAACTATCATAAGAGGATGAAAATATTGTATGATATATAAGTCTAATTGTTGATTATTGGCCACATATTTGTTTCGCTGCTTTAATAAATGCGTTGCTTTAAAGAACTTCACCACTTTTCACGGTCTATCAAATGGATGTATTCCCAAATTTCTTAACTTTTGTTACATCTAACGTTGTTACATCTTATCTTACCTTTGTTTATGATGTATATTTGATTTGACCAGAGTTTGTTGTTTTCTACAGTTAATAAGTCTAATGATTATCTGATAATAATAATATTTTTATCAATAAAGGAAAATGGCTTATAATTTTAAAAGCCCAAATATTTTAGAGATATCTCAAGTTGCTAGTGACCGATCCATGATTACAGAAGAAAATCCTATATCTCCAGCCCCTTCACCAACGAAACGTCCGAGTTCCACCATTTCTGATAACGTCAAAGTCAGTAGAGTTCATAATACCAGAGCTAAAGGTACATTCATAAAATAAAAAGTTATAATAATTTTTATTATAAAACAAAAAAGGCATTTTACAATAATAAAATACAAAATATTTATATCATTCATTAATTTGAAATGTTTGAAATACAAAATTATTCAAAAACAAGTCTAATATTTCAATACATGCATAATATTTCAATCAGCAACCTTCCACTCCACTACAAGGAGTGTTTATTTGATTCTTACAAGTAATGATCACGACTCCGCACGACATATATTTTACAATGAGATGATTAATGTTTGCAATAAATTGTAACAGCATATGAATACTCTATATGCAAAAGAAGCCCATATGAACATTTTTTCTCGATAAAATTGGGTAAATTATATACCAACCTTTGCTTTTTATTTGTTGATCAATCTTCAAAGAATAAAGAATTTTCACACCTGGTGTAATAATTTAATACAGTGCCTGATCGATAGTCACACTTCTGACATTAAATTTTAAAAAATGTTTCGTGTACGAAATTTTGTTGCTTATATCGAAATAAGGAATCAAAAAATTGGAATCGCATTTAAGTGGTATTATCACATAAAATATAAAAGTTAAAAAGTGAGCAAACCAAACAGGGAAGATAATAAATGTAAGTGGTTTTAATAATACATTAAGGAGTAATAGTGAAAACAAGAAAATAAGTACAAATTTAAATCATTTATTGTAACTTTTTCAAAACTGCTTTTTCCCTAGTCCTTCGAAGCAAAAGGATGTCATTTATTGATAGATCCTCAGATTCTGACCATTCAATGGCCAAATTGAATGACTCGATAATTTTGGTAAGGTTAAACTCTGTATTATCCGGGTTATCTACTATGTTTTCCATTGGTTCAATGATCGATTTAATCTCATTAAAACTTTCGTCATTAAAAGTTTCGTCTTTTCCTTCTGCCCATTCAATTACAGTTGTATCATTCACATTTTGTCCGGTCACTGAATGATATAAAGAAATATGATTATCGTTAACTAGATGTCCGACTTGTATGGTAGCTTCATTTTCAAACAGAATGTTGATATAGATGCTTAAATCCATTAATGATTATATTTCGTGGAACTTTATCCCATGCTTGCACTGACATGTATGCCACGTCTGTCAAGGAGATTGCGTTCAAAGCAACGTGATAAGCTTCATCCTTTGACACCAACGTCGTCAATAAGTGTTTGCAATATCGAATTTTGAATGACCTTATAATGTTTTTATCGAGCGGTTGAAGATATGACGCCATGTTAGGTAGTAGAAACAGTGTACTGAAATTCTCATTTCAATCATTTTATGACAAGTTGCATTGTTCAGTATTAATAGAAATTTTATAGGCAAGTTTTTTTTGTTAAGTAATCGGTTACTTTCGGAGCAAATTGTTTCAAGAACCATTCCTCAAAGAAAATCGATATATGCCACGCATTTTTGATAATCGATAATACAACAGAATTTTGACATTTTTAAAACATATTGGATGAGCAGATTTTCCTATCATCATTAACGGTAACTTATGATCACTTGTTGCTTTCACTCACGGCAGTAATATCATTCTTTTCTTTTGAAGTTTTATACCGGGTGCAGATAATTCATTACAACATACGTTGGTTTTATTCCGTAACCCCTTTATAATCAATGAAGTTTCATCCGCATTATATACTTGATTAGGTAGATATTCATTCTTTTTGAAAATTCTGGAATTTGAGACTGATCCCATTAGATCTTATCATCCGATATTGCTAGAATGCGGATTCCATGTCTCTTTTTAAAATTACTAACCAAACCATCACTTGAAGAAAAATGTTCACTTCTCAAATTACATGGAAGCTCATCGTTATTTTTTCCTTTTGGCCTTCAGCATATCGTTAGTGACAACGTTGTTTAAATTACGTTGTTTCAAAAACCACAAATAAAGTTCATTCTCAATTTTTACGAATACAGTTTCCTTTATTCGACTTTTTTGTTAGGAACACTCACACAGGACGAAAAGTATTTTTCAAAATTATCTTTATTTTTAACAATTTTGCTTATGGTAGACCTGTTTACGTTGTATAGCTCACACAAGTCATTGGGTTTCTCCCCATTTTCAATTCTACGAATTATATCCATTTTTTGATAGTAACATTAGTTCTTTTTTTTCCAAATCCAACCTATTCATCTTCAAATTCAAAAACTATCTATCTAAAAATTAATTTAATAGTTTATTAAAACAAATTACAAATCTTAAAATTGATAATTTCAAAATTCTGTGTAAGCATTTTGACAGTTATTGTGAGAGTATCGTGTGAAGCATTGTTAATTAGGTCACGTTGCCCTAAAATCAATGTCCAATCGGCAGTCTCAACCAGCTTATTGAGAATTTTTTATTAGCATGATTTCATGCAATCGATTACATAATAACACTTTTGTATTTATATACAGGTGAATTGATTATTAATTAGTGACCTGAAGATAACGGTAGATTCGTCGAAATATATTGTCTATAAATATATTTTTTAATGGATTAGTGTTGTTTTTAAAATCTTAAAATAATAAATATTCAAAGAGTTGCTTATATCGAATGTCAAAAACTAAAAATGGTGACTATATTGAATGTGACTATATCGAGCGAACACTGCAGTTATATCTACATTGCTCATATCTAATCAGAACTTCTTTATTAATTGTACGACGTAAAATATCTTATTTAGAATTTAAGAAACATTTTAATTTTGAAAGTTTTATACTTTCCTATGGTCATTAGTAATGTAACTTTTTATTTTTTTAATTTTATTTAATTTTAACACATAATGTCAAGGAGCTTTTAATTTCAATTTAGTATTTTTAAATACAAATTCAAATAATTAATTATTTTTAATTCATAACTAAATTTAACTTGCATTTCCAATTACCCTTAACATCGTAATAGTTAAGCAAACAATCTCTGACGTAACTTATCAGACTCTCTGGATCAATTACGGCGACGGAATCGTTATGATTTATTCAGTGACTGTGAACAATATTTATGATGGTCGTATAGCTACCATTTTTCTTCCAGGATCAATTTCAGCTATGAGGTTTAAAATAATAACCTTTTAATTAATCTAATGTGTCTCAGGTATTGTCAAGGCAGAGTAGTTATCGCTCAAACTGATGGTTGTTTGTGTATATTTGATCTGAAGCCGTGTCAAGATAGTTGGGAAGTGCAACAATGTCTGGTTGTGGAAATGTCTCACAGCAGTCCAATATCAGCTTTAGTCGGTCACAAACTCACTGATTCAATTTGGTTTGGTTCCGATCAACAGTGTTACGTCATAGGCGTCTCTAAATTAAAGCTCATTATCAGGTATTAATAATAACTGATAAATTCTATTTCATAAATATACTTTTCAATACATTAGTTTCCATGTTAACGGTTATGTAGGAGAAGAACACATGAGTCGGATTGAATCGATATGCTCCGCTCGCGATTCAGAATTGATGTGGATCAGCATGAGCCAAGTTGGCACTATATATGCATACGATAGTTACACTTTCGAAATGAAACTTTGTCTCGATTTCCGGAAGAATCTATTTGATATTATCGGTAAAATCTTTTTATATACCACATTTTGGTTTTATTGATGGTACAATGTTCTCTTTGGTACTAGTTTGTGACAATATAAAATAACATATTATCAATCAAAATATTATTCAAATAAATCAGCTGTACTAATATAAACGCTGTGGGTATAATATCTAATCATGTATTTTACCAAGATATGATTAACGTTTGCCCCGACTGTAACAGCTTGTGAATGTTCCATGTGCGAAAGAAGCTAATTACAAAAAATATAATTAAACTGTTAATAAATCACATTGAATATTGAATAATTTAAAGATATTTCTCAATTGGTTTGTATAAATTAGGTACAGTTACTGCATTAAAGTTATCATTGATTATTTAATTTATTGACAAAGGATAAGAGACAAGAACCATTCTATAAGTGTCCAGTTATGTGATAGAGCGGTACTCCAATCTGATTGCCTTTGTCAGCATCGGCCATCGCGACGTCTTCTGAATAGTACTCCACGCTCCACGCTCTGTCCTGGCGCCAACAATCTGACAGCCTTCGTAAAACGAAACCCATTTGTTATTATGAAGCCTCAATTATATATTTTGATTCTTTCGTGGACGTCTAAATCAAACTTTAATTTCTAATATTCATTTTAACCCCTAAACTAAATTTTATTTTATTATTTCGAGGCACTATTAATAGCTCATAAAATTATAATTGAACTATTTATGTAAGATTTTCAAAAGAATGGGCCTATAAACTGAATCTGGTATTAAATTGTACAAATAAATGTTATTATTACTGTAAAAAATAGTTAAAGGTTGTTTGAAATACTAAAACTCTTCACAAAATCTATTTTATATTGATGAAAAAGAAGAACCCATAAAATATGAATTAATATTAGTTAGATTGAAATTTTTAATAAACTCTAATTACATTGTTTTTGTCAGAATCAGTTAGCCATATAACTTTTTATACCTTCTTATGTATTATTATGTGCTGAGGGCCTTTTTCTGGTGATAAGAAATCTTGGTTTTATAATCAATAGTTTAGGACGACAAGGTTCTGGTTTTATAAAAATCAGATAACTAACCGTCTGACACATGTCTATTCTATATGAATATCATTCATTTATTAAATGAGTTATGTTAATATGAAGCATATTCGTTTACTTTTATATATTATTAGTCTCTTTAACTTGTTCTAAGACGTATGTCTCTTTTTTTTAGAAAACATTTCCGGACAATTATTCTTTAAAAAAGGTGTATGATGTATTAAGTCTTTATTTAGGATCGTTCGATCTTTCCGTTCTCTTATAGATTGTACTCGTATGGAAGAGAAAATCCGATTCCATGATAAAATATCTCAAATTTTACATATAAAATATTACATATTATACAAATAAATTATTATACCATCTTCTAAAATAGCACACCGATTGTCTCATGAAATTTAGACCACCAATATCATACGACTTATTTGTGCATAGTCAGTGAAAGTGATATTAATGATCGTTTAGAGGTATTCAGACTCACATTCATGACATCGAAGCTAGCAACAGTTTGTACTGCCCTTCCGGCTGCTTTATGATTTAATAAGACTTGCTTCGGACATTTATTTTTCATTTTGATCAATTTTACCAGTTTCTTTGGTATACTGAATCAATATAACATAAAACAGTAAACTAATAGATTTGTTCGTTAAAAAATTCATCAAGATGAACAAAAAGTATACATTTTCACCAGGGTTTTAGAGTTTATAAAAGAAGTTAGCGTTTGAACTGCAACAAAGAACGATCTAAATGTTTATTTAAAACATGTTTCTAGACGTAGGAGAGTTATAAAGTAATATGGTAGATTTAAAAAGATTAAAATCTCTGGATGACCTTCGGCCTTTTTTGAAGAGAAAATAGGCAGTTTTTTTGAAGAAGGAATCTGAAAAGATTTTTTTGCACTGGACTACTAATGTAAAACATTATACTGTTTTTATTATTGATAAATAAAAATATTTCAGTTAAAATGTGTTTTTTAGAATTTTATTTCAAACTATCCACGAACATTTGTCATTATGTTTTTCAAATCTTGCAAAATTTGAATATAATCAATGTTTCTTATAACCGCTTTATTTTTTAGTTTTTGTAACATCTTTTTCAAAATTTTTTTTTAAATATTCATTTTAAAGTATTTTGAAAGCTTTTATGAGGCTTCAAGTAGTTCTCATGATAATTTCTTGTGTCATTTTCCTAAATAAAAGATTATATAAAGATCTTATGTGCTCATCAGTCAATAATTGAATCTAAAACTGCGAAATTCCTTCTATCGTATCACTGTTCTTACATTGCAAATATTACATAACAAGTTTGAACAATCTCTTCTTTAATTTACGTTTATAAAATTAAGTGTTTTGTCATCAAGTGGTTTTTTACATGCATTCAAATTTTAAAAGTGCGTAAACAATTATAAAAACAATAAAATTATAAAAAAATTATAAAAAACTGTTTTACGAAGAACTAAAAACACTTTGAAACTTAATTAAAATAATTTCTAAAAGCATGTTGAATTTTCTTTTTACAGAGTTTTGCATTTGAATTTAAAATCAGAAGTATAATGATTTTTTAAATTAATATTTATAAAACAAGTTATATTAACGATTTAAGAAACAAATAAGAAAAATATAAATAAATATGTATCAAAATTCAAGAAATTCTTATAAATTAAGATTATAACATTATCCTGATGTATTAACCAGGTCTTTTCATTTCCCAGTCTTAATAAAGAAGTCATTGATCATCATTATGAGGGGTTAATTTAAATTTGCATTTCACCAAAATAGTTTATTATTTTTTTTAATTTAAAAGTTTAAAAAAATTAAATAAATACAAAAGTTTAAAACTAAAAATGATATAATAAAGAAAATCATAAAAAAATTAATACTTATTTAAAAATAATATGTTGACATACATAACAACTGATATATTTTTATAAAAGTAATGAAATAATTTTAAATAAATATTAAAATAGATAATAAACGGATTAAACTTTATAATATTTTAAGAAACATTTTTTTTATAAAAGGCTTATAGTAAATTTAAATTCAACTTGACAATGACCACATTGTCCCAAATTGCAAAATAATAAAATATATACTCAGAATAAGCAAAGATTTTTGCAATATAGAATTAGTATCCGTTTAAATATCAAAGAAATTCAAATTTCTGGCACACCACAAAAGTGCCAACAAGAAAAATGTAAAAAAAATCTATTCGGGTGACATGTGACATTTGTTTCAAATATGTCTATAGTGATCATAAAGTTGTCAAGAATAGTTTTCATGATTGATTCTAGATCAAAATAAAGTAGTTTCATTTGATTTTCTCCTAAATAAAGCATTATTTCATTGTTGTCTACAGGTGTAGACAGGAGACCGAAATGTGATAGTTAAATTTGTCGGTCGGATTAGGGTTAAGTCTCTGTTGTACTTGCAGAAAATTCAACATGTTAAAATTCACACGAAGGATCCTTTTATGTTCCTCATACTCAATTAAGTCGAGGACAAATCGTTTAATGATTTAACTTTAAAAATTACCCTTGTTGTAGCACCGTTTGGATGAGGAAGCTACTGATATTATGTCAAAAACAAATGTGATCCTTTTACTGACCATTGAAGTACATTCTTTACTTGAGGCCTTATGCTAATAACTAATCTGATATCTCTAAATGATTAATCAATCATTTATATTTAAAACATTTTACAACTTTGATTATGCAAATCAAACTTTTGCTAAAAACAAAGTATTTATTGTTCGGAAAATAATATTTATTTTTAGGGTCCTCTGTAAGACGGCACACTAAATCTATGAATAAGGTGAATGAGTAAAACATGATTGCTTTCACTTGAAATTAAGACGATTTTAAAGAAGGTTTGATGTAGGTATTTGAGAAGGTATTTGATTATATTAACGACTAAATCTGGAAAAAAATATGGTATTTAAAACTTTTGGGGAGCTTTGATTGACAAAAGAAGAACATGTTCTTGTATTATGGTGTCACATTGAGTTTAAGGAACATTAAGAGATAAAAACTACAGAAATTGATGATGCTTATATTAATTTCTGAAGAACAATCATTAAAGATTTTGATTTGAAAATATATTTAATTTCAAGTTCTTTATTTTAGTCGTTTTGTCGCCATCCGACATATTTGATTCCTAATTTTACTTTATTGTAAAGTTAAGTACTAAAATGGTTTATCGAAATTATTAGAATAATTAATTATTTATTTGTGATTTATTAATGGCTTTATTTATTTTAGGAATTAAATTATTGAGATTTGGAATTTCTTTTCTAAAATTGGTATTAATTTGTTTTGTCTTACAGAATCCATTGACAAGTGTTCAAAATTTCGATTCTCTTTTCCAATAATAACTGAAGACAAAGATCGTTTGTGGCTTGGATCGAATTGCGGTTTTATAGTCTGTTTGTCCAAAAAACAATTGTTCTCCGATGACCAGAATGACGCCACATATGTCAATATCTATGTCAGTTGTCACGGATTTTCCGGTTCCTTAGTCAGTATTGTTTCCTTACCGAGTAAGTAATTGATATGTGATTTTTTACTGCTACTACTATTATATACTTCGATCGATTTCGCATTCGGTAATGATTTAACACATCGACTGCCAACTAAGAGATATGTTAATAATTATTGTAGTGAACACAAGTTTCGAATTAAAATTGCGTAAACGAAAAACAATAATTAAACGTTATCTTTTGCAAATTTACCCACAAAATTTAGAAATAAATAAAACAAACTTAATTTAATTTTAAAATATTATTTGACCATCGTTATCATTTGAAAATAGAAATTAATCGATCACAAAGATTGATTAATAAACGGTATATCATTCTTTGTAAATAAAAGAAATGATCGTTGTTTAAATAATCGTTTCTTGTTGTGATGTACGTTTGAATTATATTGAATGTATTTAGTAATCAATAAATATTGTTCTCCATTGCGTTCTCATCTTATTTTTATATCGGCAAACTGTACATGCAGTCCTTGTCTCGATAATTATTTGATTCTAATCTAACATATAGAGGCCCGCAAAAAAACTTTGTTTTTATCATTAAGAAAATATCTGAAAATCCTAAATAATATAAATTTTCTCAGGTAGAACATTAACAAGACTGGAAAGTTCAAGATTTTATAATAAATAAATCGATTATAGATAGTTTGACGGTTTAACATAAAAGATTTAAATTGAAAAAATGATTAGATTTTGTTATTTGATATGGCCTGAAAAATAAAGGCAAAGCAATGAGACATAAATTTAACTTTAAGAGAAAATATTTTTTGTCCATCAAAATTCATTGCATTCTTGAAGAAATTTTTGAAACAGAAAATTTTGTCAGTTCAAGGAAAATACAGTAGATTACCAAAAAGTTTATAGGAGAAGAATGAATACTTTTTGAGCGAAAAGAAGGATCAGGAATATCAAAGACGAGTCCTACTGGAGAGATGCTCAAAATTGAGATGAAAGAAAATTGTCACTTAAGTTCTCCAGCAATTTTAAGAGTCACATAAATTGAAGAAACGAGTGTTCATTGCATTTTGAAACAAGAATCATCAAATTTGGCTGATAAAGAAAGACAACCAAAGTCACTTGCTGTCAAGAAATGTTGAATGTTTACTCGGCAGAAAGGGTTAATGAAAAGATCATTGTGATCAATTAAAAATAGATTTAATTTCGAGACTGACCCATAAAAAAGGCAACTGGGTTCGGATTGATAGCACAGGTGATCGTTAAGCTATTGTTATCCT
>MQRK01132802.1:0-17886 GCA_001938485.1 Girardia tigrina | reverse complement strand
TCTTTGGCCTTCCTCAGTAGATTTATCCTTTGATGGGATTTTTTACTTGAAAGACTGATGAAGTTGTAATTTTGGTTGAAGTGATAAATTCGGTGATTCCCAAAGAGCATGAAAAATTTTTAATCAGTCGATGTTTCATCAATGCTCAGTTGTAGACTGATCTTTCGTTTCTCCTCTGAAAGGCACCACTGGTGATGGCAGCCAGTTGTACCGCTCCGTGAAGAATTTATGACGAAGACTTTTTCAAATAAAATTTTGATCTAGTGTTATTTATAATACCACACTTTATAAAGAAAAATATCTTCTATCTTATAAAAACTATTAAAGCTGGATCATCATTATGACAATTGTGAAATTCATTTTCGGAAGAATATCATGTTTAAAGAAAAAGTTCTGGGACAATGTATCTCATCAAATAAAGGAAATTTTCAGGTCCAAGAAAATTTATTAAAATTTCAATCTTTTCTTTTTGACTGAGTGACTTTGAAAGATTATATAACGTTCATTGGAAATGCTTTTGTCAGTAGCATCGTCGTAGACGGAGAGGTGTATTTCTGTCAAATAGTCACTTCTTTTGATTCACTTCTTTTTTCCAGGGTGAGACAAAATTCCAAAATTAAAATAATCATAAAAAGTTCTACCTACGACATTATTCTCACCACACGGTTTTATTATTCATTAAAAATCATCATCTAGAAGTACTTACCCTAAGTTAATATTTAAATAAATATTAATTATTTAAAGTACAAATTAATCTTTCCAAAAAATATTGCTATCGAAAATTCCAAAAAAGAAAATTTATTTAAAAAACTAGCAACAATATAATAATAGCGATAATTCAAGACCCACATAACATTACCAATATCGATGGTACTATAAAAACTCGAACATCGGCAATACCGACAATATCACACGGATTCGTCTGGCTTCAATAAAAAGAAAAATGAAAACGGAACAAAACATCTTTATCGAAAACAATCAGACAGAAAAATGTTTTAGACAGAATGTTACCCTAGAAGTCACAAATCACAAATGCTCTCTTAAACCATCAATAAAAGATCTGAAACAAATCAATACGTCAATATCGATGTCATTTGGAAAGAATCGTTTTCTTCAGAAGAACTTTGTCTAACTACTCATTGAAAACAGAGAAATTAATTCAAATACCGATCGATTACAATATCGAAAAAATCAATAGTAAACATCAAAGAAAATAATTGACTTTTATGAGATCATTGTTAGAATACGCAATCATATTTTCCAAATCAATACATTGTTCCTGTTGATGTCATCATCGGGGGTACCCTTCGACGGACTGCTGTTGAGATTGACGTAACTCGACCCTAATGCGACAATTAACGGCCCGGAATTTGATGTTTTACTGGATACGACTGACTCGATTGGTTGAAACGTTTCTTTAGACGAAGATTTTGTTTTAGTTGTAGGGGATAAACTTTTTATTGAGTTAGGAGTTGAAGCTAAAGAGGAAGGATTGGCGTTGACAACTGAAGAAAAAGTATGTTTGGTTTAATTTACAGAATTTTTGTATCTTGATTCAATAATTTTTGAAGTAATTTCCACCAAAAATTAATGTTTGTTAAATTTATATCTTTGAAAATAAAAGGTTTTGTTTCTGTTTTATCAAAAATACCCTTTATTCATAAGACAATTAATTAAACATATACATGTTCATTTCACTGATATTTTAACTTTTGATTCTTTTAATTTAGCTTAAACTTCATATTTATTTATTAGTTTTGTAAATTTTTCAATTTATATTTCCAAAATTATACTCTTAAAATACTAATTCACTATTTCCCAAAATTTTACAAAATTGTTAAAAACTCTTTATAAGGCTTTCTCATCATTCTTTTCAAAACTTTAATAATCTTAATAAAAATGTAAGCCAACCGTAACCGAGTAAAAACATTGTCTCCCTCAGCTTCGATCACATTCTGGATGTGACGTGTAAAATTTTAAAATTCGCCTGTGAGCTGGTCTTCCGGTATTGATTATAAATATTGGCAAAAATTTTGGTTCAGATATCCTTAATTTAATTACTGAAATCTTTTCTAAAGCTATAGCATTCGTAGTTTCTTATGATAAAGTGATCCATAAGGTTCTTGTCGAGTGTGTAGGCCGACTGCTTAAATATAGATACACGATGTTCTACAAGCTTAAGTCAAATTAACAGGGCTTCGTGAGGTTTGGCACTGTCATCCTTAATGTCTTTTTTCCAAGCCGGCACTATTTTTTGATCAGATATTTTCAGGATAACAATAGCTTAACGATCACCTGTGCTATCAATCCGAACCCAGTTGCCTTTTTTATGGGTCAGTCTCGAAATTAAATCTATTTTTAATTGATCACAATGATCTTTTCATTAACCCTTTCTGCCGAGTAAACATTCAACATTTCTTGACAGCAAGTGACTTTGGTTGTCTTTCTTTATCAGCCAAATTTGATGATTCTTGTTTCAAAATGCAATGAACACTCGTTTCTTCAATTTATGTGACTCTTAAAATTGCTGGAGAACTTAAGTGACAATTTTCTTTCATCTCAATTTTGAGCATCTCTCCAGTAGGACTCGTCTTTGATATTCCTGATCCTTCTTTTCGCTCAAAAAGTATTCATTCTTCTCCTATAAACTTTTTGGTAATCTACTGTATTTTCCTTGAACTGACAAAATTTTCTGTTTCAAAAATTTCTTCAAGAATGCAATGAATTTTGATGGACAAAAAATATTTTCTCTTAAAGTTAAATTTATGTCTCATTGCTTTGCCTTTATTTTTCAGGCCATATCAAATAACAAAATCTAATCATTTTTTCAATTTAAATCTTTTATGTTAAACCGTCAAACTATCTATAATCGATTTATTTATTATAAAATCTTGAACTTTCCAGTCTTGTTAATGTTCTACCTGAGAAAATTTATATTATTTAGGATTTTCAGATATTTTCTTAATGATAAAAACAAAGTTTTTTTGCGGGCCTCTATATGTTAGATTAGAATCAAATAATTATCGAGACAAGGACTGCATGTACAGTTTGCCGATATAAAAATAAGATGAGAACGCAATGGAGAACAATATTTATTGATTACTAAATACATTCAATATAATTCAAACGTACATCACAACAAGAAACGATTATTTAAACAACGATCATTTCTTTTATTTACAAAGAATGATATACCGTTTATTAATCAATCTTTGTGATCGATTAATTTCTATTTTCAAATGATAACGATGGTCAAATAATATTTTAAAATTAAATTAAGTTTGTTTTATTTATTTCTAAATTTTGTGGGTAAATTTGCAAAAGATAACGTTTAATTATTGTTTTTCGTTTACGCAATTTTAATTCGAAACTTGTGTTCACTACAATAATTATTAACATATCTCTTAGTTGGCAGTCGATGTGTTAAATCATTACCGAATGCGAAATCGATCGAAGTATATAATAGTAGTAGCAGTAAAAAATCACATATCAATTACTTACTCGGTAAGGAAACAATACTGACTAAGGAACCGGAAAATCCGTGACAACTGACATAGATATTGACATATGTGGCGTCATTCTGGTCATCGGAGAACAATTGTTTTTTGGACAAACAGACTATAAAACCGCAATTCGATCCAAGCCACAAACGATCTTTGTCTTCAGTTATTATTGGAAAAGAGAATCGAAATTTTGAACACTTGTCAATGGATTCTGTAAGACAAAACAAATTAATACCAATTTTAGAAAAGAAATTCCAAATCTCAATAATTTAATTCCTAAAATAAATAAAGCCATTAATAAATCACAAATAAATAATTAATTATTCTAATAATTTCGATAAACCATTTTAGTACTTAACTTTACAATAAAGTAAAATTAGGAATCAAATATGTCGGATGGCGACAAAACGACTAAAATAAAGAACTTGAAATTAAATATATTTTCAAATCAAAATCTTTAATGATTGTTCTTCAGAAATTAATATAAGCATCATCAATTTCTGTAGTTTTTATCTCTTAATGTTCCTTAAACTCAATGTGACACCATAATACAAGAACATGTTCTTCTTTTGTCAATCAAAGCTCCCCAAAAGTTTTAAATACCATATTTTTTTCCAGATTTAGTCGTTAATATAATCAAATACCTTCTCAAATACCTACATCAAACCTTCTTTAAAATCGTCTTAATTTCAAGTGAAAGCAATCATGTTTTACTCATTCACCTTATTCATAGATTTAGTGTGCCGTCTTACAGAGGACCCTAAAAATAAATATTATTTTCCGAACAATAAATACTTTGTTTTTAGCAAAAGTTTGATTTGCATAATCAAAGTTGTAAAATGTTTTAAATATAAATGATTGATTAATCATTTAGAGATATCAGATTAGTTATTAGCATAAGGCCTCAAGTAAAGAATGTACTTCAATGGTCAGTAAAAGGATCACATTTGTTTTTGACATAATATCAGTAGCTTCCTCATCCAAACGGTGCTACAACAAGGGTAATTTTTAAAGTTAAATCATTAAACGATTTGTCCTCGACTTAATTGAGTATGAGGAACATAAAAGGATCCTTCGTGTGAATTTTAACATGTTGAATTTTCTGCAAGTACAACAGAGACTTAACCCTAATCCGACCGACAAATTTAACTATCACATTTCGGTCTCCTGTCTACACCTGTAGACAACAATGAAATAATGCTTTATTTAGGAGAAAATCAAATGAAACTACTTTATTTTGATCTAGAATCAATCATGAAAACTATTCTTGACAACTTTATGATCACTATAGACATATTTGAAACAAATGTCACATGTCACCCGAATAGATTTTTTTTACATTTTTCTTGTTGGCACTTTTGTGGTGTGCCAGAAATTTGAATTTCTTTGATATTTAAACGGATACTAATTCTATATTGCAAAAATCTTTGCTTATTCTGAGTATATATTTTATTATTTTGCAATTTGGGACAATGTGGTCATTGTCAAGTTGAATTTAAATTTACTATAAGCCTTTTATAAAAAAAATGTTTCTTAAAATATTATAAAGTTTAATCCGTTTATTATCTATTTTAATATTTATTTAAAATTATTTCATTACTTTTATAAAAATATATCAGTTGTTATGTATGTCAACATATTATTTTTAAATAAGTATTAATTTTTTTATGATTTTCTTTATTATATCATTTTTAGTTTTAAACTTTTGTATTTATTTAATTTTTTTAAACTTTTAAATTAAAAAAAATAATAAACTATTTTGGTGAAATGCAAATTTAAATTAACCCCTCATAATGATGATCAATGACTTCTTTATTAAGACTGGGAAATGAAAAGACCTGGTTAATACATCAGGATAATGTTATAATCTTAATTTATAAGAATTTCTTGAATTTTGATACATATTTATTTATATTTTTCTTATTTGTTTCTTAAATCGTTAATATAACTTGTTTTATAAATATTAATTTAAAAAATCATTATACTTCTGATTTTAAATTCAAATGCAAAACTCTGTAAAAAGAAAATTCAACATGCTTTTAGAAATTATTTTAATTAAGTTTCAAAGTGTTTTTAGTTCTTCGTAAAACAGTTTTTTATAATTTTTTTATAATTTTATTGTTTTTATAATTGTTTACGCACTTTTAAAATTTGAATGCATGTAAAAAACCACTTGATGACAAAACACTTAATTTTATAAACGTAAATTAAAGAAGAGATTGTTCAAACTTGTTATGTAATATTTGCAATGTAAGAACAGTGATACGATAGAAGGAATTTCGCAGTTTTAGATTCAATTATTGACTGATGAGCACATAAGATCTTTATATAATCTTTTATTTAGGAAAATGACACAAGAAATTATCATGAGAACTACTTGAAGCCTCATAAAAGCTTTCAAAATACTTTAAAATGAATATTTAAAAAAAAATTTTGAAAAAGATGTTACAAAAACTAAAAAATAAAGCGGTTATAAGAAACATTGATTATATTCAAATTTTGCAAGATTTGAAAAACATAATGACAAATGTTCGTGGATAGTTTGAAATAAAATTCTAAAAAACACATTTTAACTGAAATATTTTTATTTATCAATAATAAAAACAGTATAATGTTTTACATTAGTAGTCCAGTGCAAAAAAATCTTTTCAGATTCCTTCTTCAAAAAAACTGCCTATTTTCTCTTCAAAAAAGGCCGAAGGTCATCCAGAGATTTTAATCTTTTTAAATCTACCATATTACTTTATAACTCTCCTACGTCTAGAAACATGTTTTAAATAAACATTTAGATCGTTCTTTGTTGCAGTTCAAACGCTAACTTCTTTTATAAACTCTAAAACCCTGGTGAAAATGTATACTTTTTGTTCATCTTGATGAATTTTTTAACGAACAAATCTATTAGTTTACTGTTTTATGTTATATTGATTCAGTATACCAAAGAAACTGGTAAAATTGATCAAAATGAAAAATAAATGTCCGAAGCAAGTCTTATTAAATCATAAAGCAGCCGGAAGGGCAGTACAAACTGTTGCTAGCTTCGATGTCATGAATGTGAGTCTGAATACCTCTAAACGATCATTAATATCACTTTCACTGACTATGCACAAATAAGTCGTATGATATTGGTGGTCTAAATTTCATGAGACAATCGGTGTGCTATTTTAGAAGATGGTATAATAATTTATTTGTATAATATGTAATATTTTATATGTAAAATTTGAGATATTTTATCATGGAATCGGATTTTCTCTTCCATACGAGTACAATCTATAAGAGAACGGAAAGATCGAACGATCCTAAATAAAGACTTAATACATCATACACCTTTTTTAAAGAATAATTGTCCGGAAATGTTTTCTAAAAAAAAGAGACATACGTCTTAGAACAAGTTAAAGAGACTAATAATATATAAAAGTAAACGAATATGCTTCATATTAACATAACTCATTTAATAAATGAATGATATTCATATAGAATAGACATGTGTCAGACGGTTAGTTATCTGATTTTTATAAAACCAGAACCTTGTCGTCCTAAACTATTGATTATAAAACCAAGATTTCTTATCACCAGAAAAAGGCCCTCAGCACATAATAATACATAAGAAGGTATAAAAAGTTATATGGCTAACTGATTCTGACAAAAACAATGTAATTAGAGTTTATTAAAAATTTCAATCTAACTAATATTAATTCATATTTTATGGGTTCTTCTTTTTCATCAATATAAAATAGATTTTGTGAAGAGTTTTAGTATTTCAAACAACCTTTAACTATTTTTTACAGTAATAATAACATTTATTTGTACAATTTAATACCAGATTCAGTTTATAGGCCCATTCTTTTGAAAATCTTACATAAATAGTTCAATTATAATTTTATGAGCTATTAATAGTGCCTCGAAATAATAAAATAAAATTTAGTTTAGGGGTTAAAATGAATATTAGAAATTAAAGTTTGATTTAGACGTCCACGAAAGAATCAAAATATATAATTGAGGCTTCATAATAACAAATGGGTTTCGTTTTACGAAGGCTGTCAGATTGTTGGCGCCAGGACAGAGCGTGGAGCGTGGAGTACTATTCAGAAGACGTCGCGATGGCCGATGCTGACAAAGGCAATCAGATTGGAGTACCGCTCTATCACATAACTGGACACTTATAGAATGGTTCTTGTCTCTTATCCTTTGTCAATAAATTAAATAATCAATGATAACTTTAATGCAGTAACTGTACCTAATTTATACAAACCAATTGAGAAATATCTTTAAATTATTCAATATTCAATGTGATTTATTAACAGTTTAATTATATTTTTTGTAATTAGCTTCTTTCGCACATGGAACATTCACAAGCTGTTACAGTCGGGGCAAACGTTAATCATATCTTGGTAAAATACATGATTAGATATTATACCCACAGCGTTTATATTAGTACAGCTGATTTATTTGAATAATATTTTGATTGATAATATGTTATTTTATATTGTCACAAACTAGTACCAAAGAGAACATTGTACCATCAATAAAACCAAAATGTGGTATATAAAAAGATTTTACCGATAATATCAAATAGATTCTTCCGGAAATCGAGACAAAGTTTCATTTCGAAAGTGTAACTATCGTATGCATATATAGTGCCAACTTGGCTCATGCTGATCCACATCAATTCTGAATCGCGAGCGGAGCATATCGATTCAATCCGACTCATGTGTTCTTCTCCTACATAACCGTTAACATGGAAACTAATGTATTGAAAAGTATATTTATGAAATAGAATTTATCAGTTATTATTAATACCTGATAATGAGCTTTAATTTAGAGACGCCTATGACGTAACACTGTTGATCGGAACCAAACCAAATTGAATCAGTGAGTTTGTGACCGACTAAAGCTGATATTGGACTGCTGTGAGACATTTCCACAACCAGACATTGTTGCACTTCCCAACTATCTTGACACGGCTTCAGATCAAATATACACAAACAACCATCAGTTTGAGCGATAACTACTCTGCCTTGACAATACCTGAGACACATTAGATTAATTAAAAGGTTATTATTTTAAACCTCATAGCTGAAATTGATCCTGGAAGAAAAATGGTAGCTATACGACCATCATAAATATTGTTCACAGTCACTGAATAAATCATAACGATTCCGTCGCCGTAATTGATCCAGAGAGTCTGATAAGTTACGTCAGAGATTGTTTGCTTAACTATTACGATGTTAAGGGTAATTGGAAATGCAAGTTAAATTTAGTTATGAATTAAAAATAATTAATTATTTGAATTTGTATTTAAAAATACTAAATTGAAATTAAAAGCTCCTTGACATTATGTGTTAAAATTAAATAAAATTAAAAAAATAAAAAGTTACATTACTAATGACCATAGGAAAGTATAAAACTTTCAAAATTAAAATGTTTCTTAAATTCTAAATAAGATATTTTACGTCGTACAATTAATAAAGAAGTTCTGATTAGATATGAGCAATGTAGATATAACTGCAGTGTTCGCTCGATATAGTCACATTCAATATAGTCACCATTTTTAGTTTTTGACATTCGATATAAGCAACTCTTTGAATATTTATTATTTTAAGATTTTAAAAACAACACTAATCCATTAAAAAATATATTTATAGACAATATATTTCGACGAATCTACCGTTATCTTCAGGTCACTAATTAATAATCAATTCACCTGTATATAAATACAAAAGTGTTATTATGTAATCGATTGCATGAAATCATGCTAATAAAAAATTCTCAATAAGCTGGTTGAGACTGCCGATTGGACATTGATTTTAGGGCAACGTGACCTAATTAACAATGCTTCACACGATACTCTCACAATAACTGTCAAAATGCTTACACAGAATTTTGAAATTATCAATTTTAAGATTTGTAATTTGTTTTAATAAACTATTAAATTAATTTTTAGATAGATAGTTTTTGAATTTGAAGATGAATAGGTTGGATTTGGAAAAAAAAGAACTAATGTTACTATCAAAAAATGGATATAATTCGTAGAATTGAAAATGGGGAGAAACCCAATGACTTGTGTGAGCTATACAACGTAAACAGGTCTACCATAAGCAAAATTGTTAAAAATAAAGATAATTTTGAAAAATACTTTTCGTCCTGTGTGAGTGTTCCTAACAAAAAAGTCGAATAAAGGAAACTGTATTCGTAAAAATTGAGAATGAACTTTATTTGTGGTTTTTGAAACAACGTAATTTAAACAACGTTGTCACTAACGATATGCTGAAGGCCAAAAGGAAAAAATAACGATGAGCTTCCATGTAATTTGAGAAGTGAACATTTTTCTTCAAGTGATGGTTTGGTTAGTAATTTTAAAAAGAGACATGGAATCCGCATTCTAGCAATATCGGATGATAAGATCTAATGGGATCAGTCTCAAATTCCAGAATTTTCAAAAAGAATGAATATCTACCTAATCAAGTATATAATGCGGATGAAACTTCATTGATTATAAAGGGGTTACGGAATAAAACCAACGTATGTTGTAATGAATTATCTGCACCCGGTATAAAACTTCAAAAGAAAAGAATGATATTACTGCCGTGAGTGAAAGCAACAAGTGATCATAAGTTACCGTTAATGATGATAGGAAAATCTGCTCATCCAATATGTTTTAAAAATGTCAAAATTCTGTTGTATTATCGATTATCAAAAATGCGTGGCATATATCGATTTTCTTTGAGGAATGGTTCTTGAAACAATTTGCTCCGAAAGTAACCGATTACTTAACAAAAAAAACTTGCCTATAAAATTTCTATTAATACTGAACAATGCAACTTGTCATAAAATGATTGAAATGAGAATTTCAGTACACTGTTTCTACTACCTAACATGGCGTCATATCTTCAACCGCTCGATAAAAACATTATAAGGTCATTCAAAATTCGATATTGCAAACACTTATTGACGACGTTGGTGTCAAAGGATGAAGCTTATCACGTTGCTTTGAACGCAATCTCCTTGACAGACGTGGCATACATGTCAGTGCAAGCATGGGATAAAGTTCCACGAAATATAATCATTAATGGATTTAAGCATCTATATCAACATTCTGTTTGAAAATGAAGCTACCATACAAGTCGGACATCTAGTTAACGATAATCATATTTCTTTATATCATTCAGTGACCGGACAAAATGTGAATGATACAACTGTAATTGAATGGGCAGAAGGAAAAGACGAAACTTTTAATGACGAAAGTTTTAATGAGATTAAATCGATCATTGAACCAATGGAAAACATAGTAGATAACCCGGATAATACAGAGTTTAACCTTACCAAAATTATCGAGTCATTCAATTTGGCCATTGAATGGTCAGAATCTGAGGATCTATCAATAAATGACATCCTTTTGCTTCGAAGGACTAGGGAAAAAGCAGTTTTGAAAAAGTTACAATAAATGATTTAAATTTGTACTTATTTTCTTGTTTTCACTATTACTCCTTAATGTATTATTAAAACCACTTACATTTATTATCTTCCCTGTTTGGTTTGCTCACTTTTTAACTTTTATATTTTATGTGATAATACCACTTAAATGCGATTCCAATTTTTTGATTCCTTATTTCGATATAAGCAACAAAATTTCGTACACGAAACATTTTTTAAAATTTAATGTCAGAAGTGTGACTATCGATCAGGCACTGTATTAAATTATTACACCAGGTGTGAAAATTCTTTATTCTTTGAAGATTGATCAACAAATAAAAAGCAAAGGTTGGTATATAATTTACCCAATTTTATCGAGAAAAAATGTTCATATGGGCTTCTTTTGCATATAGAGTATTCATATGCTGTTACAATTTATTGCAAACATTAATCATCTCATTGTAAAATATATGTCGTGCGGAGTCGTGATCATTACTTGTAAGAATCAAATAAACACTCCTTGTAGTGGAGTGGAAGGTTGCTGATTGAAATATTATGCATGTATTGAAATATTAGACTTGTTTTTGAATAATTTTGTATTTCAAACATTTCAAATTAATGAATGATATAAATATTTTGTATTTTATTATTGTAAAATGCCTTTTTTGTTTTATAATAAAAATTATTATAACTTTTTATTTTATGAATGTACCTTTAGCTCTGGTATTATGAACTCTACTGACTTTGACGTTATCAGAAATGGTGGAACTCGGACGTTTCGTTGGTGAAGGGGCTGGAGATATAGGATTTTCTTCTGTAATCATGGATCGGTCACTAGCAACTTGAGATATCTCTAAAATATTTGGGCTTTTAAAATTATAAGCCATTTTCCTTTATTGATAAAAATATTATTATTATCAGATAATCATTAGACTTATTAACTGTAGAAAACAACAAACTCTGGTCAAATCAAATATACATCATAAACAAAGGTAAGATAAGATGTAACAACGTTAGATGTAACAAAAGTTAAGAAATTTGGGAATACATCCATTTGATAGACCGTGAAAAGTGGTGAAGTTCTTTAAAGCAACGCATTTATTAAAGCAGCGAAACAAATATGTGGCCAATAATCAACAATTAGACTTATATATCATACAATATTTTCATCCTCTTATGATAGTTCTGTGTTTTGTTAAATAAAGGAAGAAAGTACCCATTGATAAAGACTTTTATTCATTGATTATGAAAGAATTTATTTCCTCTACCATTTATTTGATTCAAAAGTTTAGACCCACTACCAATAGGAATTATAGACCTTACTTGTTCGCGAAGAAAAAAAGTATAATTATACCGAACAAATATTAATTAATAATTAATATTTATTTAAAAAGTTAGTAAATATTGCAAAATGATAATATCTTGTTGGGCAATTTAATGTAGTGTAACAATTTAGGATTACATTTAAAAATTGTTAATATACATTTCTAGATATAAAGATTTAGAATTAAAGTTACCGAAACATAAAATAAGACAGATCCAATATCTATAAGTATCACGAGTTTTTATTACTAAATTTTGTGACAGAAAGGAAACAATTTATCCCCGCCATTATTCAATTTATTTATTTAAAGGAATTTTTGGTCGTCAATTAGTGCATGTAAGCAATTTTAGTTTACTTACTTACTTTTCCATAAATTGGCAGTCATAACTTTACCTCTGTTGGAATAAATGTAAGAACAGTGCGTAAATCGTGTTCTCTAGAATTTTTTGAGTTTATTGCAGATTTAATGTATTGACCACAAGGCTGTAGAGTAACAACAGAGCGTACCACCGCTGCAAAACAGCAATGAATTCATTCATATTAAATCCAAGAATACAGAAAGGTAAGCATTGATAAGGATGTCAATATTGAATCTGAAACAAAAGACTGTGTAGAACATGAAGTATTCCAACAGTATAAAGCGAGTTGCAGGTCATTCGCAGATGAAAATAAGTCATCTTTTTCTGCTTTTCTTCGTCCGTAATACTGTCTGTCTGTACGGATTCGTTTGTTAGATTCGGAAATACAAAAAAAATCATACAGATTCAACATATCTTAAGAATTTTCGTCTTTTTCTTATTGAAATAAGTAACCATTTCAAAGAAGCCTTGATTGCACAACGTGTTACATATGTTTCGATTTTACATCTTTGCTTTCAAGATACAGTCCTTCGTCGATGATGGTGGCTGATGGAATGTTATCTAGGGAACACAACAATAGGACAATTAGGATGTGATTGTTTTCTAAGTTAACATAGAATTAGTTTTCTTTTAGCATAAATATAAATGATCTATGTTGTCGCGTTCATTACTTGTGTAACATAAAGACAAGCGATATTGAGTTTTGTCAATTTTATAGAAGCTACACTAGCCAAGAACTAAAATAAGAAATATTAGAAACTTGTGGAAAACTCACATGTAGAAGAAGTCCTAGATAAGATTCACTGAGATAGGAAGAATAAAATAATAATATATAAAATAGGGAGAGGATAATTTTATATTACCGGTGACCCCCAAAGGGATTAAATACAAACTCTTCTTTATAAAAAAAGTGTGACATAAATTCTTTCATAGCAAAATAAACAAATAAACTAACTAGGTACTGCTAAAATATTCAAAGGTTTTCTCGATATTTTTAGATAAGAGATCGTATTAGGAGTTATTTCGTGGCGGCTAGTCAATGAGAACTGCGCCAAATAATATGCACTTCCATCCCGGACAGGTCTTTCCACAATAATCCACAGGAACTGATCAGAGTTTTCCTATTCAAGATATCATTTAAACTCTCAATAATAAACCATAAACATCAACTAACCAAGCTTGGCGACTTTGTCACGCAAATGATCTGAAATAGGGAAATGATATATTTTTAATTGAGATATTTTAGAATAGTAAAATTAGGAATCAAAATTTTTGATTTATATTAAAATTTGACCAAACAACACAAAAGAATTTCAAGGTAAAACAGTCTCATTTTATTGAATTTTGCATTACGACCAGTATAAATATTATTTATGAAATTCGGCATTACAATAAAGTTTGCGTACCGCTGTTAAAACATGACATTCCAGAGATTTAATTTACAAGTTTTCACCTCATCGTAAATAACTCTGTTACTAGAAACAGTGTTCTCATTTGCAGCAGAAAGCTGTTTCTGATTCTTTATACAAATTTTAATACATGTTCGCAAAGAAAACAGAGTCCAGACATTTAAGGAAAATTCAAATTGACCCTTAAACTCTTACCTTGATTTCGAATTTATAAATTTCTGTTATTATTTTTTGTAATATAATTAACAATTTTAATATAGTTAATTATTTCTAAGATTTGTTACGGTATAAATTAACCCTATAATGCGCAATTGTTTCTGCAATAAAAATAGTCACAGCACTCACACTCGATAGTTGAAAATGAACTCTTTTTGTCTATAGATTCACAATACGCAAATACTCAGAGAATGTGACTTGGTAAAAAATATTGAGAGTGGTTATTTCAAATATGAATAACGATATATTGTAGGGTTAATATTTTAAGTATAATATTATATTATGAATGTTGTTTTGAAATAATTAATAGATATGCATGAAGTGGATCAATCTACTCTGATAATATTGACAAAGGATATGATGATCCCATCAGAATCTACCTGCCCAACGAAGCTCTTAAGTTTGTGAATGATTATAGGTATTGAATGCATTAATGATCATTGAACTGGGGAATAAAAAGATATTTTTGTTGAAATTCTAGATTATGCTGAAAATCATAAAACAATTGTTAAGATAAAATAAATTTAATGTTAGTTATATAGATGTAGTCAATATAAAAAGTAAAAGAATATAAAAAATTACCGAATCTTTGGGTTCTAGAATGGAATGAGAACCAACTGGAATGGGTACATGATGGAAAATGGAAGACTGCACTAAATCGCGTGGTACAGACCAACCATAAAGCTGTGATCTATTGGCATCTTCTTTGAAAACAAAACATTTTTGAAATTTGATAAGTGACTTTCTGTCGGCTCGATTTAATCTATTTTTAAATATTAGTACACAAATAATTCTAGAAAAACTGATTTAAAATAGTAAAGACAATTTTTGAAAATAAAATCTGTCTACAGAAAGTTAAATCAAGTTAAATTACCTTTTGGAACAGAAGCCATTTTGGGACATTAAATCAAAAGAGATTTTGATCAACAAATATTAGTTCAAACAAAATTAAAATTAAAAAGATTTAGAAATACATTAAAATGATTGATTTCATTTTTATTAAACAACCTTCTAAAGATCTACAAATTTGAAAAACTGAGAAATCTATTTGCTTTCTGTAACATGTATGTTAGCAAAATCACAATTTGCGTGAAAAAATTATTAACAACACAAACAGACTCATCTTTACAACAATTTTCATTAACACCATCTTAAGTAAGCATCTTTCTTTGATTGATATATTTTTGTCTATTTATTCAAATCTTTGATTAATTAATTAGATTATAAAATTGATAATTTTTAATTTCTCAACATTTTATTGGGTAAAATACATTAAGTAATTTTAAATAAACATTAGTTTTTTAAATTATATTAAATTTAATAAGTTAAATTATTTACTCATGAATATATTATTAAAATTTCAAATTATAAATCTTTTAGTTAATTAGTATTTAAACATTAATCTCATAAAATTGATATAATTACTGAATTGATATAATTACTATCAACCAAATCTGGGTAGAAGAGTGACCAATCTAAACAGCATACAAATAACAAACTCACAACATGCAGAATTTTACCTCAATGTATTTTATATTCAATTTTATTGAAGAAAAAAAAACAAATAAAAACTTTTATTCATACAAAAAGCACTTTTTTGATGTTCTGATATTTGCGGCAAATGAAATGTTGTTTTTCGTCGACATAATGGATTCATAATAGGTCTCCTGGCTCATAGGTTAAATTTTACAACCAATTGAATCCAGGTAGTTCATTTTCTAATGTTTAACTGAGGCAGTTCTTGTTTGATTTGGAGGATGAATTCAATGCTTTTAATTTTTGTTTAAGAAAAATTGATTTTTTAAAAATTTCTGTAACAAAAAAACCTGACCTGGTTGAGCAAAACCAAGGTCATTTTCGGACTCAGAGCATCAAAATTAGTCTAATTCAGCTGGAAAACCCTTGACAATTTTCAAAAAATATTTTTTGTTACCCAGTGTGATTTTTAAAAGATTTTAGAAGTATAATAATTTAATGGAAAGTTAATTAGTTTTATAACGTATTATTTGTGAAATGAACTTACCCTACGATATATGGAACCAACTCATTTGTATCCAAATAGGTTTTATTGGGTTTTTGTGTTTAAATAAATTAGAAATATTTGATAGAAAAATTTTATAATATATAAATATTAATAATGTACTCAGTATCATTTGCATCTTACTCAGAAGACGTGGACTCCTTTTTCTTTTCATCTCCTGGAGTACCAGATTCATCATCTGGCTTTAAAAGGCCTCGAAAGCTAAAATAGTCAATTTTAACATGTATATATTCGAAGAAATCAATCACAATTCCATTAGTCCTGTCTGCGGTCTGATTCTTGGTTCCAGAACCAGATCTGGATGTTGTCGACTCGCCCTAATCATTTCTGTGTATTTTAACGCGTCTTGTAATTCCAAATATTTTTCTTTGAACTGATTTCTTTCTTTTAAAAGAATAGCCATTTCCACTCTTGTAAATCGCTTGCTCTGTTGAGTAAAGGAAACTCGATTACACGTTTGCACAAATTATTGAAGTTAATTACAAATATATCATTGAAATAAATCTTTCGAATTTCTTAGAATTTAATACTCATAAAATTTCGAATTCTTTTTTACTTTAAATTGAACGATAATATACATATTTGAATATTTAATGGCGACAAAATTGCAAATAAAATTCTGAAGGATTAAATTTCTAGCTTTTAAAATTACAATAATTTCAATTTTTTTAAAAAAAATTTTTAACTTATTTAATACTGCTTTATAGATATAGTCCTTATAAAGTTACATTTATGAGTTGGTAACACTCTTTCTTTCAGCTCATCCGTTTGTTCAGATTAAAATTTTGTAGGTAAATTATTGAATTATTAAATTGTAAATTATTGAAGGAGGATCTACATAGAAAAAGTCTCTTCGTTTAAGAATGATTTTTCACTAAGGAAATATCTTCATTACATTTATAATGCCATAATACTACTAACTAAATACATTATATCATACAAGGGGTGGAATACATAATTTCCAAAATAACAGTGTATTGAAAACTAAATCAGAAGAGCATGACTAAACTTCAAGCTTTTGAAGTGCTACTGGAAAATTCTATATATCACATGGAAAGAAAAGATAACAAATTAATTTGTCTGGAAGAGAGTGACAGAAATACTAGGTCAAAATAATAATCAATAGAAGACTTCATCATGAAAAGAAAGTTAACATTCTATGGACATCATATAAGAAAACAAGCACTAGCAAAAATTATGACTGAAGGAAGAGTGGAAGGACAAAAAGACAAAAGAGACAATGGGAGGACGACTTAAATGAATAGAGCGCATGGAATACAGAAGGTTTGAGAAGAGCGGATGCAAAAAGATAATAGTGACGAAGGCCTGTACATAGTTATATGCGCCCATTGCCAAATGGCTAAGGTTCAAAAAACAAAGATTTCAATTACCAATTAATTTATGTTTAAAATATTTCAAAGTTTAAAGATTTAGTTTTTTCTAATAAATTTTAACATAATCTCAAACCCAAATTGGTTCATGAATCATCTTATGACATAAAAAATTCCATTTAACTTTTCTGTTTGTAAAAATAATTGTCAGAATATTTAGCAAACGGTATAAATTTATTAAAAACATTAATAAATGAAGTTGCTGAAGAGGTAAACAAGAGAATATCAGAAAA
>MQRK01132798.1:0-11008 GCA_001938485.1 Girardia tigrina | reverse complement strand
CATATCATGTTGGAAGAGAATATCGGCAATTTCTGGGAGGCATGGAAGCAGTTCATGTTCAAGGATTGCTCAGTATTCCATGGAATTCATGTTGTTAGTAAACTTGACCAATTGGCCAGTTCCATTGATGGTGAAGTAACTGCAACTTATTAATCAGCCGCCACCATACTCGACTGTTAGAAGAACACAATCAGGATGGAATCGATCATTACTGCGCCCATCGTAATGAAAGAGCGTAAAACGAGACTCATCGCATCATATAATTTTCTGCAACTAAGCAGGAGTCCAGATACATCTGGCATTGCACCAACGAAAACGCCGCATGCAAATGGCTTCTAAAATAAATGGTTTTCTTGCACATACTTTCTCGTAGAAACCCAAGGAATGTAGATTTCGGCGAACTGTAGACATGCTTGCTTGTGTGTGGCCTGCATTGTACTCATCAGTGATCTGCGTCAAGGGCGTGCGCCGGTTCTGTTTCACAAGTTAAACAAGCTGTCGTTCGTCACAACTACCTAAACATTCCGGTCGGCCAGATCACTCCTTGTTCACACGACTGTACGTGCTGCGATAATTTCGGAGAAATGAATCGATTGTTGATTTTGGGTGACCAGTTTGCTGTGCAATTTCACTCTGAGATTTGTTGCACAGATGGCAGCCATAGATGACTCCCTGCTCAAAATCAGTAAGTTCATTTTGCAATGCCATGCTTAGCAATATAGTGAATAACAGTGAAATAGCAAAACGCTTCATGCAATATCATTTCTAAGGAATCTATTTATTGACAACTAATAGGAAGGCCAGCAACAATATAAATTTTATCATTTCAATATACTGATAGTATGAAAGCCTTATTAATCTTTCATTTTATATGACTTTCTAAATAAACTCATAATACAACAAAAAATAGCCAAATATGCTTCTGACCGAAGACTTTTGATAGGTTAGGGTATTTGAGAAAAATTTAGGTTTATATTTAACATTGAGTCACACATTCTGGTTATGTTTATTTTATTAAAAATTTGAGAACTTAAATAAATTAAATGATCTCAAAAGTTATTTAATAATCATGATTTTTAATTATATCAATAAAATCAAGCTTTGCTAAGATCTAATGCCGATTTTAGTTCAGATCCAAGATTTTTAGCAACTAGAGCTTCTCTATGAATGAAACAATGAGTATGGAAAATATTTAAAATTTGTTTTAGACTTAATATATATTTTAGACTTAATATGCTTTAGACCTCACTGTCATTTCCAGGGTATATATATTTTGTTTAAATCTTCAAGAAAATACTTTTTTAAGATTTCTAAGAGTCATATTCAATTTTTATTTTTTTAATATTTTAAAAATAATTAAATTAAACAATGAAAATAAAATCAAAACTTAAAATATTATTAATATTAATATAGATATAACAGAATGATCTTTTACAAGCAATCTACATTTTTTAATAATTAAATTGTAAAATAAAAATTATTATTAATAAAAATCAAAGATAAATTCAACAAGTAAGAATTAAACTGAATATAAAATGATAAAATTTATCAAATTTATAATGTTCTTAAAGCAGAAGAAGGATCTAAAAAGTTATAAAATTTTCGATAATCCTTGAAAAAATTCATAATTAGAAGAATATTTTAAAATATATTATATAAAACTTTTTCATTACATTTAAATCAATAAATCTTATAATAAATAAAACATTGATTTAATAAACAATAAATAATAATTAATAAAACAAAACTTCACATTTAAACTATTTTTCTCAATTAATTTAAGTATTTACAAAAGAAATTAAAAACAAATTAAATTTATAATTTAAAAATTTATTATTCTTTTAAACAAAAAAAAGAAAAAATGGTTAAATAATTGAAAGCATGATGGAACTATATGAACAACAGAAGCTACAGACTCATCGTTTTTGTAAATTATTTTTTTTCACAAAAATAATAAAAAAATATTTATATTAAAAATTTATAATGTAACAAAGTGAAATTTAGTCACAAAATGTAACAAAATATTGCAATGTTGTTTAACTGATAAATAAAAAATTGCACTTTTATTATTATTTTAAATGTTGAAAATTATTCATCCATAATTAATAGATTTTATGGAAGCTTTTTAATTTAAATTATGCGATATTTTTTTCAAAATATTTAAATTAATAATGTGTTTTTAGTTTAGAGAATATTTAAAATATTTCAAATTCAATAATTTAAGTTTAAATGTAAATCTTATTTTATATATAAAGCGTGTACTGATAAACATAATAATAATAATAATAATATTAATATTAATTGAAGGACGTTTCATCACCATAAAATTTAAATGTTGAAAATTATTCATCCATAATTAATAGATTTTATGGAAGCTTTTTAATTTAAATTATGCGATATTTAAAATTTTGAACTACACAAAACTAGTATTTTTGATTTCATCGAACAAAGTTTTATACATACAAATATAAAATATATATAAAAACAAAATTATTATGAACTGAAGGGTAGATAAATTAAACCAATTTATTGATTTTATAACATCAAATGAATATATTTGAAAACTTTAAAGAATCGAAACAAAAATAATAAATAAAGATCAGTAGTAACTGCGATGAGTGACGTACAGCGCATTTTCTCTTTTTCTAAATAGTTTTTTTTACTGCGAATATTATATTTTACTGCAATTGGTCTATGAAATGGTTAATATCATAGAGACATTAGTATTTTACGAAAAACCATTTTAATAAAATACATAAAAGTTTCTTTAAATGTTCAACCTGAATGAAAACTTAACAAAGAAACGCAAGATTTGATTTATTAATTTTTTTATTTTTCATTTTCTTTTCACAAATACATTTGTTAATAACTAAACATCGAAAACTCTTACAACAAATGGCTTATGATAGCTGACGTAGTACTCGTTGATGAAGACTTCTGTCCGATATCTTCTGAAAACTGAAAAAACTGTGTGAATTGCTATTGACGAGACCAATCCAAAAATATATAGTCTTGGAAAATAGTTTTGGACGTACCCGGTGTAAGTAGCGTTTATGCCACTTTCAGTATTATCAAATTTCGAAATCATAATTTAACACCACAAAATTTATTCATATTAACAATTCACATATTTAAACAAATTTCTTAATAATTCAATTATTTCGCCCAAAATTAATTCATTAAATTTTTTCGATTAAATTTTGAAAATTTACGAAATTTAAACTTTAAATTAATTTACATTTTTTTACGAACTTTTACGAAATTTAAACCTTAAATTAATTCAAACATTTTACGAAACTTTATCATAAAAACTAATTAATTTAAATTTACAATAAATGCTTTTATTAAAAAAAATTATTTCTTAAAATATTAATCCGTTAATTATTAATTTTGAAATTTATTCAAACTTATTTCATAAATTTTATTAAAATATATCAATTGTTATTACTACAAGCATATTTTAAATAAGCAATTATTTTATCATATTTTTACTCTAGATTTTAATTTTTTAATTTATTTATTTTAAATTTTCAAATTAAAAAATAATAAACTACTTTGGCGAAACTTAAATTTAAACTAACCCCTTATATCCCCCTTCTTTAAGAATTTTCTTAATTTTTACACGTTTCGATCTACAATTCTTCCATCTTCATTTATTAGTTTATACTTTCTGTCATGTGTTTTCTCTATCACTCTATACGGTCATTCATATTTATCTTTACTCTTTATCCCCGTTTCCACATTGACTAATACTTCATCTCCAATTTCGAAATGTCTTTTGGTTGTTGTGTCTTCTTTTTCTTGCTGTAACTTTATATCTTGACTATGCCATCTTTCTCTGTATATTTTCTTACAGAATATAACCTTCGCAGCTAATTCATAAAATGCTTCCGGCACTTCATCATCTGGGACGTGAGTTCGCACTTTTACTTAAACGGACTGACAGAGATGAAAATAACAACTGGTGGGATTATTGATTGTAACCTTTTCAAGAAAAGCATTCATTGCAAAAATTTAAAAATTCATAAGTATTTTCCATTGTTACGCGTCTTGCATTAATCCCTTCATTCTGCTTAAAGGCTCCTTCATAAATCGGTGTTCTTATCTTGAAGCAGTCAAACGAGCACAAAAATGAATGGAATATATTTATAAATAATACATTAAAACAATAAAAAACCCTTCTTTCTTTGAGTGCACTAAAAGCGACCTTTTATTCGTCGATTTTTATCGATTGGTGAGATAAAAATTGTTATATAATTTGTTTTGTTATTTTTTATTGATCGTGTGGTGACAGAAGATTTGGAAAGATCGTTCAATCAAAACTTTTTAGCAAAATATAACTACCCTGAAAATTTCGGCTCCATAAGAAGATTTGGAAAGATCGTTCAATCAAAACTTTTTAGCAAAATATAACTACCCTGAAAATTTCGGCTCCATAACATCCTGGGAAGTGGGTTAAAATTGCGAAATGAGGCTGACACGGGACATGGTGACACGAAAGCAAGTATATAAAAAGAAGGGGAAAATGAAGCATGAAATCTTTTGAATGTTTTTATCAAACATTGCATGTTTGAAACTTTAAATTAAATGTAGTTCTATAATAATCAAAATTTGATGTTTATTATCTATATAAATATTAAATATTGATTCCTGTAAATAGAAGAAGAAGAACGTCAAATGTGAATTAAGTGCATTTAGGCGATGAAAACTTAAAAACCGATGGATTTAATGTTTTAAAATAATTATGTTATTTTATATTTATTTCAGCTGGTGCCGCATTATTTGAGATTTCGATTTTCACAAGTCTCACAAGACCCTAATCTTAACCATAACATAAGAAATGTGATGAATCGCCCGGTGAAGAAACATTCGGGCACTACATCAATATTTAGTTATTAATATTTTAATAATAAGAAACAAGAAAAATTAAATCATAAATTATGTTATTATATAACATAAATAACAAATAAAGACAATATAATTGCATATTATTGATTTTGGAAATTTCCTTTTTTATTCAAGTAATTTTCTGAAAAAGATTATTAAATTGAAATATTTTAATTATAAATATTCGTAAAATAATATTTTTTATTAATTATTAATATTTATCCGCAACAGATTATCGTATTAATACGGATTACAATATAAAACTTAAACATAAAATCTTTAAGTGAAGAAGAAAGAACTTATTTTGTAACCTGTCGTAAATTGAAACAAAATATTTTTAATACGAGTATTACATTACATTAATTATATAAATTTGTTTTAGTTTTCATATAAAAATATATAATCCTAAAAGTATATCCAATAAAATAAATTTATTTTCTAAATTTTAAAAGAGCTATGAGAGATTTCTGACTGGTTTATTATATCATAATTTAGCTTTTATATTAAATAGTCGTGGCCGTTGGGAATAGATGACTGACGATCCTCAAGAAATAAAACTGCATAAGATGCCACGTATTAATTAATAAGACTCGCATATAAGTCGAACATGTTTTAAAAGCTCCTTAATATATAATTACTTCAAATATCAGTTTGCTTATAGAGGAAAAATCTAACTTAAATACAAGTATAATCATTCATTATAAATAGATTATAATATTTTACAGATTTTACTGGACATATGAGACATTAAATAAATCAAAAGACAATTTGAACTTATCAGGGTTAAACCAAATTAATTCCTTTAAATTTAAAATAAGTAAAACACTAAACTATGATTTGTTCCGTTTTTCTTAATCCACCGCGGAAAGATCTACTGAATGCCGACCCAGCAAACGAGATGTTTCACTATCGTTTCGTACTTTACAAGGTACAGAAAACAAATTAGAATATCTTTCCAACTCAATGCGACCAACTGAATGTTATCCTTCTCTATAAATCCAAATGTAAAGTATATGTGCGATGTAAATAATATGTAATAAAATAAACCAGTTAACTGATAAATATATACCCTAAAGTCCGGCTTATAAGACTCCTTTTCATAATTAAAACTTATCTCCAAACTTAAGGGGATCTTATACGTTTGCACAAAAATTTTTAAAATTTAAATTTTTAAAAAACGATTAAAAAACTATTGAAAGAAATAGATATATCTCTTTAACTGTTTTTGTGTCTTTAATCTATTGCAAAATGGTGTCGTCTGAAAGAAAATCCTATGAAGCAGCTTTAAAGTTAAAAGTGATCGAATTCTCAAAGGAAAATACAAATCAGGCTACGCCAAGAAATTTCAATATAACTACCAATATGGAAACAGCTTTGCATAAAAAAGAAGATGTTTTAAAATAATTATCTGACAGGAAATGCGCCATGAGAAACGGCATTGTACAATTGTCATTTTTGGAATGAGCAGTGGAATGAATCGTTAACAAAGACTGAAAATATACGTCCTCCTTCACTTGATACTTTGTTAACTTGTTGAAAAGGCATGGAATTATATGGAACCTTGAATGATTGAATATTCTTTCAAAGAATGTATTTCATATGCTATAGACGGTACCGAGGACACTCTCATTAAGGAAAATGATGAAGACCATGAAATTAATAGAACTCAATTGGAAATAACGGATTTGATCGATATTCTTGGGGAGTTCTATATAAGTTTCTTTGGTATAGTCAACTTTGGTATTATTTAAAAGTTTTGAATTTAGTTTTGCATGTAATTTTATATATAATTTTGTTTCTGGCAATATTTATTATATATTATAATCGCCAAGAACACACAAGCAGCTGATAGATGGAAAATGATATTATTTCATACTTTGTGCAACCTTTTAAATGATCTTTTTTTCTGATATAGAAGAACCAAGTTTCACTGTTTTAGCGACAGGCTTGATTGGATCATATGTTTTCTAATTATCTTTAACTTCAGAGTAGATTTTTGAATTCTAAAATCGTTTCGGTATATTATCTTAGGGCAAATTTCTGCAACACTTTTGATAAATTATCCCCTTTCATACTTCTAAGTTTGGCCCATCATCATATAGACATGTGCATAAAGAAGGAACAACCAGCAATTATTATGATAAAGAGTTTAAGTAAAGCCAAAGTGCATACTTTTAGCTCAGTACAGATAAATATACATTGAGAAATTTTCTCTCTCTGTCATCAGTGCAAGTTTCATGGTATAAATGTGTATTTGTGTACAGACTTGTCTCTTTCTAATATCATTGTGTGAAGTGTCACATGTTTGACTTCACAGCAAGTAAGTTTTTTTCTAAAGCAAAACTCAATGCGTGGAAAGCGCTTATCAGATSAACTTGCGCGTGTTATTTACAGAAAGCATGATGACGGTCTATCTCTACGAAAAATCGCAGAAGACCTTTTTATCTCTGTTCATGCTGCTCACAGTCATCGTCAATTGCCTCATTTTATGCAGCAGGAGAAGAAAGAACTTGTATATCCACGAGTCACAACAAGTGAAACTCACAGACACACTCGTCTATCCATGAAGCGAGAACTATTTTACAATACAACCAGTTAGCCCTTGAATTTGAAGTGAGCTGGTTGAACCTAAATCGCTGTAGGAAGGAGATTGGCATTTCCACAAGGTTCGCTGTAAGTTACTATCTTACCAAACGGCATAAAATAGTCAGACTAAATTGCTGTCGCTCTCATTACCATACATACCTCAGTGTGCGGTTATTCTCAGATGAAAGCTCCTTTAAGCTAGCGGACTGTAGTGCACAATGACGTGCTTTTGTTCATCGACTGTCAAATGAAAAGTTTTCTCATGTTGTGTTCTACCTGTTTCAACAAACAGTCGACAAAACTGATGATTTTGAGATGTATCGCAAGTAATGGTGACAATACATTGTGGTTCATTGATAGCAGCATGACTGATATACACTAGATATATATGTTAGAGGCATATCCTGTGCATTTCCTTGAAGAAATTTTACTCTATATCTACCGGAACCATGTGTTTCATGACAACGCATCACCAAATTCCACTGCACATATCCCGCAGTTTCTCCACGTAGCAAGAATCAACACGGTCCCATGGCCTGCTTTAAGCCCTGATTTGAATCCGACTGAAAATATGAGGTTTGATAAAAGGTTATATTCGTAAGCATGGCAATGTGAATAACTTACACACCCTCCATCAATCCATCACAAAGGCTTTGGACCAAATTGTCACACCTGGAATGTACCACTTTCTCTAAACATCTGTGCCCACATGGAAACATGAAGTGCTTGCTCACAAAGATGTTCGTTAAATTTCTTTAATAAAATCTTATTAATAAAGCCCCAAATGTTACTCTCTCCCAGTAATTTTTAAATCGATGACACAGAATTTGAAAATTATTTTCTTAGATTTTCTTTTTACTTTTTAAATTATGTTCAGCAATATTGCTAACATTATCCAATCGACTATGCTCTTTGATTCGTTTGCAGAGGTGACGAAATGTCTCTCCAATGTATGTGGTGTTACACCCATTACAAGTATATTTATAAACAAGATCGGAGCACAAACCGAGAGGAGAGAGAGATTTATTGCTAAACATATCACGAATTTTAAAGGATTGCGAAATAATTTTTAGATTCATGGTATTTGGGATCAGACCGATTAATAAGATCCATGGATCCAAAAATTAAAATTCAAGCTTCACACTCAACTTCTCTATTAAAAATTTTCAAAAAGAGCCTTTAGTACATACTTGATTGTGTAATCATCATGGCGGGAAATCCGCCGAAATTAATTACAAAGAATTTTGAAAAATGGCGTTCAGTTTTAAATCAAGATTATAAATTGCCATTGTTTTTTAAATTCATTATATAATAAAAATGAAATAAATTATTAAAACAAAAAATAATTACAAAAAGGAAATAAATTACAACACAAATAAAGTTGCTGAATATGGTCAAAGATCGTGATCGAAACATGTCAAACTTTGAATTTCAAAAAAATGCTTTAATAATTATCTATTCTATATATATATATATATATATGATTTTCAGTATATTGACTGTATTATTTCTGATCAGACATTATATCGAATCGATGAACAGCCAAATACGATAACTACTGCCTCTCAAATGCCAAATAATTTAAATAAATTATTCCTATTATCTAAAAGAATAAATTAAAGTTAAAATATCATAAAAAGAAATAGATATCATAAAAGTAAAAATATTATCTCAATTTTTAGGAAAAGTTCTACCAAAATCTACAATTTATTTATTCGTTTCCCAGAATTAAATTCTCTAAAAAATTATTTCACTCAAAAACAGAACTTAACAATCAAAGATAAATTCTTCAAAACGTCTGTGACGAAAAAAATAAGCTGAATATTAATTATGATCCATTAAAAGAAAAATTCAAACGAAAAACACAAATTCATCTCGCAATAATTAAAATTATTTTCGAAACAATAAATCAAAGAAAAGGAACTTAAAGTTTTCCCCGCTCTACCAAATCAGAGATCCTCATTAGAAGCGGATATTTTCTGATGGAAGCTCTGACAGAATCATAAACCAAATAGACTGTTGCATGTGACCAGGGCAAAATGATTTATGGGCCTCGCTGATCAGAAAATTAAATTTGATTAATTTCTAAACTGTGACTTCCTTTCCTGAAACGACAAAATTTTCCAGATATTTGAACTGTATCTCTTTATACTGAGGGACATTTAAACAATTTAGTAATAATAATTATGATAATAATAATGATAAAAGTAATAAGAAGAATTATAATATTATAATTTATAATAATAATAAAATTATAATAATAATAATAATAATTATTAAAATATAAATAATTTGAAAAATTATTATAAATATAAATTTTATAAAAATAATAAAATATTTGAAACTACATGTATTTATTTATTTTATATTTAATTTTTATAGTAACTCTTTGGCCTTTAAAATGACTTGTAGAATACCTTAACAATAATATTAACCTTGCAGTTAATACTAAAAATTTATGATTCCTCTCGTCAAAAATATAAAATTTTTATATTGATGTAACATTCCTCGATGGTAAGGTAGAACCTTCGTTTTTATAGGTTCCTTAAGATTCAACTGATTGAATTCCTTATGAATATTATTCCTTATTCATTTCCAATTTTCTAACAATATATAGAAATCGTAATTTTATTAACAACATCAATATGATTTTTGAACATTTATTACTATTGCATATAGAATTGCCATTACAGCAATTATTCAAACTACTTTCACTATTCAAAATCTTTCTTGATTAATATTTTCTGTAGATCATCCTAGTTTATAAAAACAAATGTGAAAATATTTATAATATAAATTAATTATCAAAACTCTCATTGATTAAAATCAAATTTACACACATTTAAAAAAAATTACTAATTAATATATACAATTACAGTTGAACCTGTCCAATCCGGCAGGTCCGAAAATCCCCACTTTTCAATCACGGTTTTTGTTCTGACTCTCTCTATTCCGGCAAACTGTATATTCCGGTATATTTTAAAATCACCGGCCATGCCGGAATAGCCAGATTCTTCTGTAAAATGCTACATTTGAAAATTTAAATATTTCATTTAAAATATATTTTAAATATTTATACTTTAAAATTAAATTAAATTATTTTCAAATAGAAGGAATCAAAGAAAATACCAATATGCCATCTAGGTAGGAGAGACACGCAACATGCAAATTATGAAACAACAAACAATTCAGAACATTCTTCACAACAAACAAGAACCAAAGAAACACTCTATTGTTATATCTATTTTATTTCTTATATTGTTGTATCAACAGTTCGGAACATTGGTTCAAAGAACTGTTTAAAATTGATTGACGACATAAAAAATTCTATATATACAACATACAAATTTAACAATGGTATTTGCATTTATCTGAGTTGAGTTTTACAATAGATTCATTTCCTTAGAAAGAATGGATAATAGGATATTTATTATAGAAATCTTTATTCTTGTGACCAAAGGTGACAAGTCGGTATGAAAAACCAGATTCAGATTTTCATTCATATACCAATTTAAAATACTAATTTCTCAAAAAT
>MQRK01132794.1:0-10437 GCA_001938485.1 Girardia tigrina | reverse complement strand
GACTGAAGCACTCCGTCCCCGTAGTAGGCCTATCGGGGGGCAGCTAGCACTCTTTAGTTTGGGTGGACCCTCTAAAGAGCCTAGTGGCTCAATACCATTCGAAAGAGATGGGAGGCCCACATCGGAGAGACCGAAAAAGAGATCAGGGATCATCTGTCCTGCCAGTGGGTATACTTCTACGTAGTATCCCTGAGAAACTAGAGATCTCGGTCTCTAGGCTAAAGTGCCCAAAAGCTAGCCGATATCTGAACCGACAGAATATCGTAGCAGCTACGAACTTTCGATCCGTATGAGCAAAGCTTCGCTTTCCGTCCTGAGTGTCATGATTGTAGTGGAGTAGTGACCCTACAGTCGAGTGGTCGATTGCATCGCAATGATCCAAAGTTTCTAATCTTGGTGAGGGGTGTTGTGAAGCCGGTTCGCCGGTGGAACTAAGGCATATATCCCAACTTTGGGGGAGTGCCTGTGGAAGCCATAAGCGTCTCAGTCCTCCTAAAAAGCCTCAGGCTTAATACCTTTATAGGATGTGAGGTTCACATCGGAGAGACAAATCGTCATCTCAAAACCCGGATTAGCGAGCACTCGCAAATGATTCGATCGAGTAAGGTTCTTGATCATTGCTTATGTTGTAAGGATAGAACCTCATCCATTTCAAAAGATCAGTTTTCTGTTCTACAAAAGGTTTTTGATTCAAATTATGAACGACAGTTTTGTGAATCTCTACTAATAAGACACTACAACCCATCAATTAACATTCAGAATGGGCAAAGTAAGGTTATTTCAATACTTAAAATTTTTAAATGAGATATTTTTGTCATTATTACCCAATAATACTTTAATAACTTATAATATTTATTTAAAACTTTTCTATTTAAAGTTAATATACCTTTTAAAATTGTGTTATTAAAACAATTTAAATATTCTCATACTAAATTTAAAATATTACTGATGATGATGTATGTAAACATCGAAACATGTCCAATAATTATATAAAAGAAGCTTTAATCAAATTATATTTTAAAAATATTAAACTTACTTTCACAAGACTCAATAATATATATATATATATATATATGTATAAATTTTTCTACTTAGAAATCTACAGGCTAAGATAATTATTCTTAAGGTAAAATGATAACTTTACGTAAGCTACGTTCCATAGACAACCTTAGAGATCTAAAAGTCCTGCATGTTATTTGTAACTTGTCTTATCATAAAAATTAAATAAATTCGCTTAAATAATAAGAAATTCACACAAAATTTCCTGTGATGATTCGAAAAAGTGTTTTATTGATTATTTTGTCAATAATTCTGTACATTGGTACAAGCGTCCATTCGTTCAAAGATTGCCACTGGACTCATACAAAATTTATATTAGAATTTTAATAATTTTAATGAAGATATTTCACATAGAACCAGTAATAAGTTTATGCTTTGTTTATTTTAACTTTTTTTTGTCAACAAATGAAAAAGTTTTTCAAAATTATTCTCTTGTAAAGGAGGCAAACTAATTTCTCTGGTTACATGCTTTGCGTATTCGTCGAAACCAGTGGTGGATTAAGGATTTAAATCCTTCGGGGCTCATAAAATCTAGTCGTTGCATTCAACCTCTAAAAAATATAAAATTGTTCTCAATTCTTTGGGGACCGTTGCAGCATAACAAAGGTCATATGTTATTGAATTATAAAAAAATATAATTCTATTAATACTAAACAAATAACTGACTTGGTTTTTATTTGAAAAATGATTATTAAAAGTTACAGTGACACTGATGTGGGTATTCTGTGGATTTGTGGACTGAAAGGAGCATCTATGGATTATAGGGATTTTTACTTATGGCTCATCTCGTAAGAAATGACCAGGAAAGGGGTTTCGTTCCTTCACAGAGGTTCTAAATGAAAACAAAAGATAATTCATTAACACGAGAAGAAAATTTCAAATTATCAAGGCTGAAAACCTGAATATTACCTGAAAGTTTTGTACATGCTCATTTAGTAAAAGTTATATATTTAAGGGTAAAGTTTAAACATTAAGCTTTAAACAAATAGTTTATTGTCTTTCGTTGCATATACGACCATCACTAAAGAAATATTTTTCTCGATCGTACGTTCTTTATGAGGTCTATAGTTACTTGTTATCTCTTCTTTCCTTTGATCCATGGTTCACTGAATCTTGCCATTATTCTCTTATAAGGTATAGATGTATTTTGATTTTTATCCAAGATCTTCCTACTATCAACATGATACAAAAAAGGAACATGTTTTAAAAGTTTCATTTTATTTAATGGTCATCGAATCAAACAAATGAATTTATTAATGAAATAAATACTACTTAAATAATTATTCTTAGGGTAAAATGATAACTTTATATAAGCTACCTGCAAATTATGTGGTATCTTTCAGATTGAAATTTTGCTTGACTCTGCATATAGGGACCCTTTACTGCTCTTTGTTGACGCAGCCCTGAGTGGAAAGTCCCTAAAAGGTCTTCATTTTGCATCATTTTTCTACTACCAATAGTGGGGATGTAGACGAATGTACAGTGCAGCACTGGTATCAAAAGTTTCGCTTTGGCAATACCAGCCCGGAATATGAGCATCATGGCAGCCGCCCATTGACGATTGACAACGACGAATTGAAGGAGCTGGTAGAAGCCGATCCACGCAAAACTGTTCGAGCACTCGCTGAAGAGCTTAACGTTGATTCCTCAACCGTCGCTTGGCACTTGAAGCGAATTGAAAGTCGGAAAAGCTTGATAAATAGGTGTCTCACGAATTTAACGAAAGTAATAAAAATCGTCGTTTTGAGGTGTCTTCTGCGCTTCTTCGGCGCAACAATAACGACCCGTTTCTCGGTCTGATTGTGATGTGTGATGATAATTAGTTCTCTTAGACAATCGGCGAAGTTCAATACAATGATTGAACCGCGATGTGGCTCCTCACCGATTTCCAAAAGAGAAACTCCACCAAAAGAAAGTTATGGTGACTGTTTGGTGGTCTGCAGCCGGTCTCATCCATCATAGCTTTCTGAATACGGGTGAAACAATCACAGCTGCGAAGAACTGCCAGCAAATTGACAAAAGACATCACAAGCTCCGACGTATATGCCCGAGATTGGTCATTATGAAGGGGCCAATTCTCCTCCACGACAATTCTCCGGCCACACATCGCAAAACTGATCCTACTAAAGCTAAACGAATTAGGCTACGAAACTCTGCTTCATCCACCCTACTCACTAGAACTCTCACCCACCGACTACCATTTTTTCAAGCATCTGGAAAACTTCATCCAGTAAAAATGCTTCAAAAACCAAGACGAAGCCAAAGACGCCATTAACGCTTTCCTCAAATCCACAACTCAGGAGTTCTACACTAGGGGCATCAATAAACTTGTTTCTCGTTGATGTATTGATTATGATGGTTTTTATTTCAAATAATAAAGTTTATTCTATGCTAAGTTACATTTGTTTAAAGTTCAGGTTTAAAAACCTGCATTGCTTTCACAACAATCTAATAAATGTTCTGTTGGATGTCTACCTCTGAGATGTGTGGTATTTGACCGATGATCAAAATGAGAGGACATTGAGACATGTTGAATAGTGATTATTGTCTGTTGAAGATAGGAATATTGAGTAACAGACGAAGGTTGGGAAACTTCTTGAAATTCGGTGAGGATGGAAGGAATAAGAAATGATGTGAAGTGGATGAATCTGTTGACTTCATCAGAATTTTTTGACAGTCATTACATTTTGTCAGAATTACTCATTTGACAACAAAATTATGACTCCATTTTGAAATGATACAAAAACGAACATCTTTCAAAACTTTTTCCTTTATTCAATAATCATCAACTGAAAATATTTAATATTTTAATAATAATTCAGAAAGGTACAGAGTGGCATGGTATGTAAGTGTATGGAAAAAATACCGTACGAGAACTACTTGTTGTAGAAATTTAATCTGAAATTCATTAAAAAGAGTATGTTTTGTAGATTAAGAGATAAAATTTCCGAAACGATCATATCCATCACCATTTTAACCCATATTCTTCATCAAATATTTTACATCTCCTAGTCAATTTCCAAACCCCGCAAAAACTGCTTCTAAAGTAGTTGTAATTTCTTCGATCCGTACCTTGACTGTTTGAATGACGCTAAACCGCTTGAAGTGCAGTCAGAACAACTTGGACCTTTGCGACCAGCATGGTGAGGCTTTCCTGGCAAATTTAATTATGGAGGATGAAACCTCATTTAGTATCTATTCGACAGAAACAAAAAAAAGAAAAACTTCTAGGAGAGAAGCCATCTTTGAAGATGCGAATGGGGACGATGATGCTTTCCATTTTCTATATTTTTAATTATTTAATTTTTAAATATTTGAAATTTATTTTCTATTTGATTGAAATACTCTTCAAATTTATATAATTGTCATACATTATTCACGGTCTTCATGATTATATTTCACAAAAAAAGTATATTCAATCTTATAAAAAAAGAATATTTTGTAAAAAATAAAGGAAAGTAGCAAGAACATTTGCAAGAAAAGATTGAAATGACATTTTTGACAGAAAATAATTATAATTTTATATATAAAAAATCGATAATTAATAATGTTTCCTTTAGTTTCATTTGTGGATGCAGTCAAGGAAACAATATAGAATGTACATAAAAAGAGAAATGATAATTACAATACAAATAATAAACAGTTAATTTTGTTTTAACATTGCTGAGAATCTAAAATATTATTTATATATTTATTTATCATTGAGAAAATCGATTAAAATTTTATATTTTATATATTTCTTTCATTTGATTTTGATCTTTTCGATAATATCTCAAATATTTGTGTATTTCAATCTAGTAATAATTGACAAATAAATTGAGATAATAATAATAAAATAATATTGTAATAATTAATTAAATAATAATACGAATAAAACCAAACTAAGAACGTTTGGAATTAAAGAATCATAAAGGAAACATTTAGAAAATCGGAGAAAATTAAGCAACAAAAATGGATATATTCTTTTATACTTCCGATAATTTTCGATTAATAAGCCGAACAAAAGAAGTAAGTAGGATGTGAACATATTTGTAAAAATTATAACTAATAACTTTAATTAATTGTTAAATATTTATAATTTATATATAACAACTTCCTCATTCAGATGAAACGAAGAAGGTTATTGCGATAATAAGAAGATATAAAAATATAATTATTTTCTTTTATTTTTAGTTTTCGCTTTAATTAGATCTTATTAATGTTAATATCTCAAATTTGAAAGAAAAAAAAACTTATTTCAAAGAATATTTTCAGACAATGTACATCAATCGTTCCTTACGTTTGGGGTCTTTGGCCGCTCTTCCTTCTTCTAATTACAAGGTACCTCGCTCTTACTAAAATTTCTTCTAAAATTAAAAAAAAACTTTTTAAAAATAACATTTCTTTTAGTAAATATTGACACAAATTAATTATCCAATAAAGGGTCGTTCGTAAAATACATAGCGCAAAAATTTGGATTTTTAGACACCCTCCCCCTTGTCACAAAATGTCACAGTTTCACAGACCTCCGTCCCCCCTATGCGTTATGTATTTTACGAACGAGCCCTAAGGGGGTTGATTCTTTAAAGAAAACATTATTATTATTATTATTATTAGGTTGTCAAGGATAAAATTTGTAGGTATGATAACAATAAACTAAAGTAGTTATAATTTGACAATGACTTAACATTTTGTTGCTCAATTTTCTTTTTTTTGATTGCTGCATGTCCTGTAAATGGAACACGTTAATAAGATTTATTTAAAATTATTGATAGCTTATTTAATAATCAGTATTTTAAACATTAGAAAAGTTAGAAATTCGTATTATTACGAAGTACGAGTTCCTACGTGTAACTTCAGCACCAGAAACGATGCGAAGCATCATTAGTGTATGTTGATACAATTCTATTACTCAAAAGACAGTCTCAATTTGGTTCAGGAAATTTACGAAAGGTAATTTTAACCTCAAAATTGATTCTCTGGGTCACTGAGAAGCTCAGATAGAGAATGGTGAACTGAAGGTGAGAGTGGAGTCGGATCTATCACAAAGTCCTCATGCATTATCACTAAAGTTTGTTCTTACAAAGCAAACTATATTGAATCATTTGGTTAAAATTAATAAAGTGAAAAGTTGGTTAAGTGGATTTCACATAAGTTTAATGAAAGACTAAAACAAGAGTTTGGATGTTCCATTGTCATTTTTTCATGCAAAATCAATCCAATAAGATAATCACAAACATTCACCAAGCTGGTTGAACACGAATGAAGCGTCAAAACACAGTACAATGCAACACATTCATAAAAAGAAGCTGATGGTGAGTGTTTGATATTCTGCTTCAGGCGTAATCCCTTATGAATTCATGAAACCTGCTTCGTCGACAGTCGCTTTTGGTAAACAAATCAACTCCCATTTTGCTTTACGACAAAATTCAAAACCAAATAATGCACTTAAGACCATGAAAAAACTATAGAAACTTAAGTTGGAACTTCTGCATCATCCTCCATAATCACCAGACTTATCCCCAACTGACTACGATTTATTAATAAATTTGAATAACTTGATTATAGGAAAAAAATTCAATTCCGAAGATGTCGTAAAATTGGCCTTCCAGGAATTAATAGATTCTTGCCCACCAAATTTTAATTCAAATAGTCTCAACAAGCTGCCGCTCAAATGTCAAAAGTGTGTCGATGATATGGGTGCGTACTTTAATGAATGACATAAATATTTGTATTGGTAAATTGTCAATAAACTTTGACTTTAGTTCTACAAATATCATACCTGACGACCTAATATTACTATTGTATATAAATATTTATTTATTTGACAAGTTCCGTCTGGGGAGCCATGCCTTCAGCGACTTTAACCAGACATATCGTCTTTATAGCAAATATATATTGTATAAAATATGTAATAAATATTAATTTTTTATGGCATTGAATTATTAGAATTCAAATTTGTAGTATTAAATCCCTTAGCGAAATTGGTGCTGCTATGGGATAATATGAATTTGAATTTCGATAATTTAATGTCAATCACAAATTATTATTTATTTTGACATTACTGTTATGGCCAAAGGTTCTTAACCATTGAAACGTTAAATGGTGTTTCTCCAGGAATTTTGTAGTGATGATTGGGTACAAATATTGGACTATTCAATCACATTTTAAACTATGGCTAATTTCGTTGATTTTAACATAACAATATTCGTCAAAACGAAATCATCTATATTTTCTACCGAATTATCCTCAAATTTGTTTGTAATTCATCAAGAAGAAAAATTCATTTGAACTTCTATTCGATGATTTCGACAATTGATACTCAACATCCATTATATTTACTGTAGTAAAGTGACTTATGTTTTAGGTAGGAAAGAGAGTTTTGTCAATAAATTAACATGTTATTAAAAGCAACATTTTTACAATATGTTCCAGTGACCGGGAAATCTTATAATCGGATGGGGCAGCGTCTGGACTATATGGTGGATTCCAGAAACATAACCGGGGCGTCCGGCGTGAAACATGAAGTCTGGCGTTGTCTTGTTGCAAACAAATGTGAGTCGCGTTGATACCATGAACACGCAAATAGTTCTGAACACGGTCTAATTGGGTAAAGTAGAATTTCAGAGGTGACGGTTTGACAACGCGGAACGAGTTCCTAGTGAAAGGTCCAAATACCATCAAATAAACGCACAACTTCACCTTTTTGGATGCGGACCACTTTGAGGCGCACGTTTTCCAATTTAACGTGGACTCAACATTGGGTTTTGCGTTTCCGGTTATCGTAGACAACCAACTTCTCACTGCACGTAAATCTGATGTAATCCATCATGGCTGAATTCGTTCAATTTCCAAGAACACTCGTCAATTCTCTTATTTATTTGCATGTTGTTGAGTTCAAACGGGACATCTTGACCACATTTATATTTCTTGTTCATTTTCTGAAGGTTCCGAATAATGGTTTATGGGAAGTTTGAAATTTAGCGGTAAGTTCACGAGGGGTTTTGGTCGGATCCACTTCAATGGAACGGAGTAACATCACAAAAAATAATAAAATTCTTACAAGATTATCGAAATCGGACTCTCGAAGCAAATTTATTTGGTTGTCGACCAGCAAAAAACCTTTGATCTCAGTAAAGACTGAGTCAAGTTTGCAAAGGAAAATCTTAACTGGACATCCAAAGAATGGTCAATGGTTCTTTTTTTCTTATGAATCGAAGTTTATGGTCTTCGAGAGTGATGGAATTAAGTATGTAAGACGACCTATTGGTAAAAGATATGATCGAAAATATCAGCTACCTACCGGGATTTTCCGTAAATAAGCGCATGTATTTAGTTTTTATGTTTTTAGGTATTCCACTTTGTTCCCAAAAATAGGCGCATGTGCTTATTTTTGGAAACTGCCATTTTTACCTCGAAATTGCATTTTATATAAAAAATGAATTAAATTATATTTATAAAATAAGGAAAAAGAATGTCTTTATTAATAAAAATTAAAATTTATGCATTTACTCATCACAGCTATCATGAATGCTTACACAGTCATTGTTATCTGACTCTTCTGATACAGTTATATTATTTTCTTCTTCAATAAGCTCTTCATCTTTATCAGCAATTGCATCATATCCTGCTTCAAAATTGAATTCCTCTTCTTCTGCTGCAAACACCAGACCATGTTAATTTTCAAGGATTCTTTGAAATATTTCATTGAGTTTTGTTATTTCCCCTTTTTAACCATTCTTAACTGCATTCAAATGCAGTTTTGATTGACTGGACTGGCACGGAATTACAAGTTGTAATAACCAAATCAACTATTTTCTGATAGTTGGGGCCTTTTCGGTAACCTTTAGGTGTAAATTTTGGTGTTTCTTCTCGTATCCACCTTTCCTAATCATTTCCCAAAAATTTCGGGCTTTAGGTTGAAACCACTACAATTATTTTTTGACGAATTTTTTGATCAATTCAAATGGAAGCAAAAAATCAGTTTTTTTGTCCCCCAAAATAGGAGCATGCGCCTATTTTATGAAACAAAGACTTAAAATAAGCGCAGGTGCGCTTATTTTCGGAAAATCCCGGTACGGTAAAACATGGGGGCAGTAATGTGTTGGTTTGCGGTGCCTTTAGCCATGATATGGTTGGTCCCATGCATCGAATAGAGGGCATAATGGATCAATCTATGCACAAGTATATCATCGGTATTAAAATGTTACCTTTCAGATTAAATGCCCGGAGGTTGCGTATTTCAACAGGATAATGATCCAAAGCACACGGTCAAAAAAGTACAGTATTTTTTCAAAGCCAATAAAATTAGTGTTTTGAAGTGGCCATCGCAAAATCCGGACTTAAATCCTATTGAGCATATTTGGGAACACATTGATCGTCATTTGAAAGGTAAAAAGCCCAAAATTAAGAACGAGCTCTACGAAAAAAATCAAGATATTTGGAGCAGCATTCCTTTGGATGTGATTAACAAATTAGTCGACTCAATGCCTGATCGTTGTAAAGCAGTTTTAGCTTCGAAAGGTTTGGATACAAAAATATTAATAAAATTTACAATTTGTATCAATTGTTGTCAAAAATATTTGTTTTTTTAATAAAACTTTGAATTGTCCACAGAATTTTGCACGGATTAAAATTTGAAAATTGATTTTTCTTCATAAAAAAATATTAACAAAATTGAAAAAGATTTATTTAGCGTTAAAGCTTATAAAAATTACATATCTAGTCAAAATTAAGGCTCGTCACCTTATAAACTCATGGCTTAATTGGGGAAATTGTAACTTTTTACTGTCCACAAACTTTTGCACGCTGCCGTATATAAAATCCATATAAGACAAAATTAAATTAAAAAATTTATTTTCACAATTTTTTAAATAACTGACAAACCTTAGTTCCAACGTAATATTTTAATCTTCCATACAAATCCTCTCATAATTGTGATCAATTGTCTATTCTTCTTTCTCCTCCTTTTGTTATTTTATTAGTATTAATTATATCGTTTGTTATATAGTGCACTCTCGATTATCCGGGCTAATGCTGGGGAGGATGGACACGGTTAATCAGAATCATCAAATTTTTTATTTTATTTTCGAATACAATATCATCTACACAACATAAATTTTTAACACATTATTTTTATATTCCTTATTTATCAAGAAACCCAAAAAATAAGTAAAAATATAATATTTTATCATAAATCTTAAAATGAAACATCAATAAAACATCAAAATATAAAAAAATACATAGTTTTATATATATATATATATATATATATATATATAAATTAAAAAAAATCTGTTATTTTTGTTTGTTTTTGACGTCTTTTTAAAGAATTTCTAATTTCACATCTAAATATCCTTAAAGCCATAATATTATTATATTCTGTTCCCCTTTGATTAG
>MQRK01132780.1:0-13139 GCA_001938485.1 Girardia tigrina | reverse complement strand
AACTTATTAAATGTAATATATTTTAAAAATTAATGTTTATTTAAAAAATTATGTAATGACTTTTATCCAATAAAAATTATGAGAAATTAAAATTTATTATTAATGGTTCCCATTCATTGATTTTTAGATTTGAATATATTAACAACAAACTATATCAATCAAAGAAAGATGACCAATGGAAATTGTTGCGAAGAAACTGGTTGTGTTGTTAATAAATGTTTGCATTCAAATTGTGATGCTGTTAATATGTGATAAAACATTTATATTTCAGATATTTATATATATATATATGTAATTATTTACTAAAGTAAAGAGAACGCTTTAAGTCACAAATTATTTTTCAACTTCTTTGTTGAGTAGAATTATTAATTAAACATTCGCTACTACTTGCACAGCTAAATTTTTCTCTCTTTCCATAAAAATTATTAAAATAAAAAATAAATATTTTACATTTAAAAATGGAAGTTTATTTGATACTGATATGGTTAAATATTTTGACTATTGTTTCAAGATTTCCATCATAAATTATGCTTTATCTTTTCAGGACTTTTTCATAATAAAAAACAGAATTAAGGGTGATGAAGTATCTTAGTTTTTGATGATTTACAAAACCTAACTAAATTGAAGTGATTAAATTAATGAAAGTTTAAATTAAAATAAAAAAATCGAATAGAAAATGTTTAAAAATAAAAGTAAAAGAAATTAAGTGTAAATTGAATAAATCATATAAATAGTAAAATGAATATTAATGTGTTTTGTAGCTTAAAATTCTTGAAAAAGTTTGATTTAACATTTTAAAGACAATTCTTAACAGTGCCATCTAAGCACTGTGAGGAATGTTTGGATGTCGTGTGTTGATTTGTGACTGTCTCTAATACTCCGATGACTGATTAATATTTTAATTCTTATAATCTGAAACTAATTTAATTTAAATTTAATGTTTTGACTTAATTTTTAGCAATTATAATTCTAAATTTTAAATGAATTTATTAAAATTATTTTAAAATTTTTAAATTAATAAGGAAAATTAATATTTTATATAATTTATAGTCATTTTAATTTAAACCAATGCAACTGATTTTTATGCTTCTACAAAATGTATCATCATTCATAAATAATCAAAAGTTAAAAAAAACCAATAGTAATTTTTGTCATTAGTTTCTACTAATTTATTTAATGTCTTCTTCAGACAAAATAAGCATTAGTTTTGCAACTCAAATATTAAAGTAAAAATAATATTATTGTAAGAGAGTGCTGTTGTTAATTTTTAGAAATAGGAAATTTGGTTTATTAAAAATTTTGAAATGTTACCGAAATTAAAAAAAAATATTGGAAAATAAAATTATAACAAAAGAAAATAAAAAAAAAGAAAATTTGTTTAAATAACAAATTTAATCTTTTGTAGTTTGAATAAATTTTGCAAGTCTTAATTTCTTTTTGATTTAGAATGGAAGATAATTCCCAACCTAACAATTATAATGTTTTATTTGAAGATACTTGATTGCCCATAAAGTTCTGTAAAACTTGAACAACTCTAATTTCATTAATTCTCTTTCCAACCTTCATAGTTCCATGTTCACGTAACAATTTAACAAGAATTCTTATTACATCCTTTTAATAAATAATCATTTGCAAGTGATAATAAAATGATCATTCAAATAATATTTGATAAAATCCAATTTAGTATTTTTGTCCGCTGCTACTGGATAAAATATTTTTAAACAAAAGATACCCAAAATGAAATTTGTGGTGAATAAAGTGAAAAACCTGTTAGTCACATGACCATGTCAAGATTGTAAAATTGATTTAAATTTAGGGAAATGGATCTTGCAAGTTACTTTGAACGTTAGAATGTCTTCCGGTTCTCGGTACTTGGCACCTGACCCTAAAGTTGTTAAATCGACGATTCATCATCATCTTCAACAGTTGGGGTAAAGTTAGATTTAGGTTAATTTTAAAAAATAATTAGTAATAAATAAATGTTTTATTAATTAATTAATTGACAAAAATAGAATTTTTCTTTACTCTTAAAAGTTTGGGACAACTTATAAGGACGTTGAGTATTATTATAAGGCTTGAATATTAATTTTTGGATCAATCGATCTTATTAATAAGGTCATTCCCGTCACGCTATACTAAAAGTTTTAAAACTTGTTGTATGTGGTGTGGGTGTGCGTTTTGAGTGGTTGTGTGTATTTGTGTCCAATAAACAGAGAGATCAGAATGGCGAGATGTAATTGGTGGATGTGTATGTGTTTGATTTTGTTTCGAGATTGAGAGAAAAATTTGTCACAATTTTATAAAAAATAAAACTTTTTGAACCATAGTTTGACTTTAATTTGAATTAATCAAACAATCGAAAAAAATGAATAATGGATTGATAGAATTAAATTCTCTATATATAGAGTGAAACTATATTGGATGTGAGAGACACAATTTTCGTATGGAATATCGGCGTTTTATATCCGCTTAGTTGTGTGCAATTCAGTGCGCCTTTTTATATGATTAAAAATATTTATAAATCAGAGATGATTGTATTGAAGAACAATAAAAAGAAGTGTTGACGTGAAGCGATAATTTTGAAAGAAAAAATAAATAAAATGAGAAAGGAATTCGATGAAAACCAGATAATCACAAAAAGATTGAGAGAATTTAAACAAAAGAAGAGGTTTCAAATACATTCATTCTGCCAACGTGATGGACAAGGATTTGAAGCAATCCAATTTGCTCCTTAACACGACGTGTGATTCAAAAATCGACAGATTCTTTGGTACAATTATGAGTACAACAAAAATCCGATAATTTCTATTGGTGTTAATAATGTTAATATTGCTGTTGGAGACATTTCTATCGACCATCTCCTATCCAATGTCTCTCAAATGTATGACGTGTTTCACCTGTTACAAGTGTAATTATAATTTAGTTCAGAAAACAAACTGAAAGGTGTAGAAAGTTATGAAAGTTTACCGTTTCTGAATAATGTGATACAAATAAATATACAGGATGATCATAAAGTAACTACCGGGTTTTAAACTGCAATAACTTTTTTTGGCAAAACATTATGAAAAAATGGTCTTAAATAACAAAAAAGCATTTATTAAAATTTAATAATATTCAACAGAATAACCATCGACATCAATACAATGTTTAATGCATCCATGAAAAGACTTAATGGCATTTTGGCACATTTCACCATCTATTTTTGCGGCTTCTTTGCAAATCAAATCTTTAAATTGCTAAATTGTTTCTGGTTTTCTCTTATACACTTCATTCTTCAAATACCCCCACATAAAAAATCGAGTGGTGTCAAATCAGGTGAACTGGCGGGCCATACAAATGGGCCACATCGTCCCAGCCAACGTTGTGGAAACGCTTCACCCAGAAATTTTCGCACAATCAGTGAATAATTAGCAGGTGCTCCATTTTGCTGGAACACAGCTTTCCCTTTGCATGTTCTTGATAACGATGACATAAAGCAACTTTTTAACATATCCAGGTAAAGCACCGCTGTTATGTTTCCTTCAATAAAAAAGGGCCTATAAAAACGAGTTGAAGACAACCCCATCCAAACAATAACTTTTTCACTAGCCTGTGACCTCTGATATGTTTTGGTTGGTGTATCAGTGCCCCAAATGCGACAGTTATGTCTGTTTACAATGCCGTTAAGAAGGAAAGTTGATTCATCAGAGAATATCAGGTTACCAAGAAAATTTTCATCTGCATCTATCGATTGAATTAACGTTTCACACATAACACGTCTAAGAGCTCAATCTTCTTCATACAAACGTTGCGTGGCTTGAATTCTGTAGGGGAACATTTTTAAGTCGTTTCGTAATACTTTTGAACAGTTCCATAAGAGCAATTCAGAGTTGACAACGATTTTCTGATAGAAGACTGGGGTTCTTGCTTAAAATTTTCTGCTATCTCATTTTTCTTTTCATCATCAATTGGTGGTCTTCCATATTTTGGGGCATTTAGAACGCTTCCTGTTTTTTCAAACTTTTTGAAGATGATTCTAATACTTTTTTTTTGGTTGGAATATTTTTCCATTTAAGTCGTTGAAATTCTCTTTTTACTAAAGTCACTGACTCATGTTTCGCAAATAAAATAACAATTTTTATACACTGATTTACATCCCTTTTGAATCTTACGCTTAAAACCATAACAGCAATTAATATATTTAAACAAAATGTACTTTTAATTAAATTTTAAAGAATAAGCTTCAAGATGACTTTATAATTAAAAAGCCTTTATAATTTAAAACCCGGTAGTTACTTTATGATGACCCTGTATTTTCATAAATATATTTCAACAAATAATACTAAAAATTAATAATAAAAACCAAATATTATTTCACAATGTTGAATTTATTTATCAAATAGAAAATTGTTTTTGTCATAAAAAGAAAAAAGAAAATAATTTTGCTAAAAATTAAAGATGGTTTTCTTTCAACAAATATCTTTCGTGTCCTTTTACAATCGACTCATCATTCAGTGAAGTTGAAATAATTTTACTTGAAAGAATTTTTTTCATAAATTATAATATATGATTTTTAGATTTATTTATTTTTTATAGCAAATATTTATGAATACAAATTGTTAACACATTTACTTTGCATTCTTAATAATTTTAAAATTAATATATTTATACGAAAAATCATTTTTATATAGAAATTTATAATAACCTAAATCTAGTTATCAAGGAATACTATCTATTAAAATAAATATTTTACTTTTATATTATAAAATGTTGTATGTGTTGCGTTCATTAAATATCCGGAATCAACTAGAAAAGAATAGGACAGAGGAATAATTTTTTAAAGCAACATAGGTGAGTATGTATATGTATTTAATTTTTAATATATGACCAAAAATTCTGTTCACACTTTCCATCGTCTCATCAGCTCCAAGAAGACATTTTCATATAAATTGGAGGTTAATTCACAAGATTTTTGGACCACTACTTTTAATTCTAAGGTGAAACGTCCACCTCGCAAGGGTTACTTGAGATGGAGGAACAAATAAAAATACTAAGAGCTGAGTCCGATGAATAAGAAGAGTGTGGGAGATTTTCGATACCCATCGTCTCGATTTAGCTTTTAAGAAAATGCTCTTGTGTATATTGGGGTATTATCCTAGGGTATTATCCTAGAGGAAATATAGATTGCATTACTTGAATTTTTGTGCGGCATTCTTTGCTTTCTGGAGTTGCTTGACATATTAACAGGAGTGAATTTTAACATTCTTGTCAGCAAAATCTTTCAAAACCACGCCTTAGAAATCCTAAAAAATTGTTAGCAAGATGAATTTCCGGTGGTAAGTTGATGTTCGTAGCTTCTTTGTGATCACCTCATATAAGAACATTAACTCCTTAGACTTCTGTTTAATGTCCGGTAGATAATAAGAGAGCGATGCTTTGTCAGCTGTCACGAGGTTTGGCAGAAAAAAATATCTCAAACTTGCTCCAATGTCATGAAGATAATCTGACACGAACTTGGCCTGTTTTCATACATTTCACTTGTTAGGAAGCATGGAACAAACCATAATGAAAGTTTTTTCAGACCTTTAGACTTTATTAAGAAATCCAAACTTCCATTGCTCACATTCAGATTGTAACAAGTCATTCTTGTTGTGATATGTCTATCAAATTTGACAATATTCTCCATTTCTCTTTAAAGTTTTAGCCAATTTCCAAAGGTCTTCCGGTACCATTCTCACCAAAAACACTTTGTCTACCATGCTTAAAATGCAAAATTCAGTAATAAAAGTTATTTTAGATGGGATTTCATACATTCATCAATTCATCAATAATTTCCTTTGTCGACAACGTCTTCAAAGGAAGAAGCTTTATTGCAATACAAAATTCTACGAAATGAATTTGTAAATTAATTTTTATTTAAATTAAACAAATCAGAAACACATTTATCCTACTTTTAAATGCTATGAAAATAAGAAGTTCGTTAGTAAGAATAAAGAGCAAATTAAACCATTTAAATTAGAAGGATTTACAAGTGACTCTTGAAATTAAATACCTCTTTGTAAATATAAATCATACCATCCAGAATGAGGGACTTATACCAAAGAATAATGAATTTTATTATAATATAAGATTATAGAGTTATGTTAAGACAAAGTTGTTTCTTATCTTGAAGAATGTCAATTTGTAACAGAGGAGATTTATAGTCTCAAACTCAAAGTTACTCTCCTTAAAATTTTAGTAACTGGAATAAGTATCATCTTGCATTATGTTGCAAATATTGCCATCAAGTTTGTGACTTTGAGAAACATTTTTTTATGTATTTTAAACTTTAAATGATTTTTTTGAGAAGGGCAGTTCAGAGACGTTTGGCTGAAGAAAACCTGATGGGTTGGTGACCTACTAAGAAACGACGCCTGACTCAGGCCATGATAAAAAGAGAAAAAAAAATTATATTAACCAGTTTATTTTCTATTCAATAATACAAATTCTCATTTTACACATTATACAGATCATAAAAATTCATGTTTGAAGAAGTCCTAAAACATTGACACAACATTCTGTTGTCTCCCTAGGGTTCCCCTAAACTCGGTACCTCCATTGATGTAGCTAAAGGAAGTTAGAATCAACTTCTTCAAGTACACTTCTTGCTTTATTGGAAATTAAGAAAGCAAGATTGACCTAACTAGCAGAATGACTGAATTTAGTAGCTGAAAATGATATAAAAATAAACTACTAAAACATAAAGGAAATCTCTCTCTCTTAAATATGACAAAAAAATGATGCGTTTAAATAAAAAATAAAAAATTAATGTCTTTAAAAACTATTCTTATTAAGAAATTTTCATTATTTTTAAATTAAAAAAATTTTAATTTTAAATGTTATGGGTCACAAAACTTTTACTTAAAAATCTAAAAAAATATTATCAATAATTTGAAAAAATATTTTCCCTCAAAATATTATTAATATTACAAATAAATATTTATGATTGTTTCAGTTATTTAAAACAAAAAATAGAAAATTCTTGTGTTGTCAAATCCATGACAAAATGAATGAAATATGATTTGAGTCATTTATTCTCAAACAAATTATTTTTATATCAATTAATTTAATTATACAAAAAAATAAAACATTACTTAATTTTACAAAAAATTTTTATATTTAATAATACAAAAATAGAAAAAAATTTTTTTATTTAAAAAATCATTAAATTAAAATTAGAAAAAATATAATTATTTTAATTTTATTTAAAAAAAACGTAGAAAAAAATTTAATTTTGAAATTCATTTTTCAATCCAATTTTGATAACAAAAGAGAGACAAACTAAAAATAAATTCGTCCGTAAATCATTTGAAATTTATTTTTAAAATATAAAAATTCAAATGATTTTTAATGATTGTTATTAGGGATGAAATATTAGACTATAATCATAAATAATGAAAGGTTTACAATAAAATATAAATAGATTTATTGATAAGTGTGAACAAATAGTAAACAAAAATTTTTTTCACCAAACTCAATTTACTGGAACGTATCGATTTCCCAACCCAAGCATTGTATCATACAACCAAAATATCTATGAGACAGGTTTAACCCAATAAAAGATCATCCTTTCGATGTTCTTTGGCTTAGTAACTTCTATTAGCAACTTCACAATTTGCGTGTTAATATTTATTAACAACACAAACAGACTCATTTTCAGTAGCACAATCTCCGGAAAGCATCGTTCTTGATTAATATATTTTTTGTATCTATATTCAAATCTTTAAATTAATTAATGAGATAAAAATAATTTTAACTTTTAATTTCTCAAAATTTTATTGGATAAAAATACATGAAGTAATTTTTAAAAATAAACATTAGTTTTTAAATTATATTAAATTCAATAAGTTAAAATCGTTTACTAAAAATATTATTAAAATTATAACTATAAAACTTTTTAATTAATTAGTATTTAAACATTAATCTCATTAGATTTATATAATTAATCAATAACATATCAATCCCATCTAATTAGGAGAGTCACCAATCTAAACAGCATACAAACAAACTTAGAGCACTCCGATTTTTTCCTCACATCTTCTACAAAGCAACCAACCTTTTTCATGAGTAAAAGTGCTGAATAATCAAATACTCTTTTACTTGTTTCAAATGAACCAATTTAATAACATTTATTGAGCCATACATTTATCGTTAGCCAAGTTGAACAAACTGAACTAAATTGTTGGACATATTTCTGTCGACGTTTTTAGTTATATTCAGTTTTCAGATTCAAATAGGTCTCGGTTTAGCCGTTTCAATATACGAAAATTTAAAATAACGCCACTGCGCAATCAACAGTATAATTCCCCGATTTGCCTACGCTGAAAAGAAGCTACAAAGTTTCGAAAATTATAACCAATCATTCTTGAATTAAGACTTAAAAGAATTGATCAAATAATTAACATGTCAATATTCAGAGGAAAGAGAAGCAAAAAGGAAAGAAAAACTCCGAGAGTTATAAAAACATGCAATGTAAACCATATTCTTTCAGCCACTTGAAATTTCTGCCAATAAACTCTAAGTTATATGAAATACTAATGTATAAAGAAGTATCAACACATCGTGCTTACATCTTATTCCATAATTTCAAGGATCAAAATTTTTAAAAAGCCTCTTTGTTTTTCAAAAGATTTTTAATAATATTGTTGAGAAATTGACCAATGAAACAATCGACAAATTAATCAATAAACCGATTAAAATGATATTAAGAATGTTATTGAAAAATCACAGACTTTAAAATACATTTTGAGTATTCCATATTCTGAGGAAATTGGTCAATTTAAATGTTAAACTTTGAAATGTGTGAAATATGCTGTAATAATGTTGTTAAATATTCGAAATTAAATTTGTTTAAATACGTGATAAAAAGCGTGAAAACAGAATTTGATTTTTTTGTGTTGTACCTAAATAAACTTTGTTGTTGTTCTATTTCTGGAGAAACTACAAGCTATCGCATGATGAAGACATTATTGAAGATGATCAAGATATTCAAAGGCGACAAAGATGTGCATAGATGGTTCGAGAGAGAAGATTGGCGAAAATTTTGTCGATGCATTCCCCCTTTTATTCGACGGGTTAGCATTTAGAATGTGGCAAAATTTAACCAAAGAAAGTCACAATGATATGGATAACGTCGAGGCTGCCGTGGTAAAAGTCTTTGGGAAGGATGATGTTTGGCAATTGTGATATTTTGTCTATTACAAAATCATCTGGACTGGTGACGTTCCGTGCCGACTGCTGGGAATGTTTCGCCATCCAAGAAGTACTAATGGCAATTGCTTGACCCAGTCTTTGTTTACTGACATGGTTCTCAGTGAGTTCTTGAGTGTTCGGTGAAATCGCTCGACAAGGCCATTAGATTATGGATGAAATGTTGTTGTTTTGAGGCGTTGAGTCCCCAACTTTTTAGGAAGTTAGTGAAAATGTTGGACTCAAATTGTCGACCTTGATCAGTGATAATGCGTTTAGGAACACCAAATCTAGCAATCCAATTGTTAATCAAAATGTTAACTATTGTCTCGGTCGTAATGGTACTCAACGGAAAAGCTTCGGGCCAGCGCGTATTTCGATCGATGATTGTGAGGATGTATGAATAGCCACTGCAAGGTGGTAACGGGCCCACGATGTCCATGTGTATAGTATCAAAACGACTGCCTGTTGGAAAACTGAGAACTGGGGGTTTGGTGTGTCTGGAGACCTTGTTAGATTGACATTGGAAGCAGGCTTTGCACCATAGCTTGACATCTCGTCGCATGTAGGGCCAAATGACTTTCATGCGCAATAGTTCATATGTAGACTTGGATCCAGGTTGAGCGATGGAATGAACGGTTTGAATGCGTCTGCGCGAAGGGCAGATCCCAAGATGGGCCGTATACAACCTGCGATGGAGGTGTCAAAGTAGATTTTACCACGCGCTGTTGGTCTTTCCTTGAAGGTAGCCAGATCCTTATCTGAAGGTGGATTCATTTCCAGCGTTTCCTGGGTTAATAACGGTTCGAAGTCCAATGATGCAATTTCAACAAGTGATAAACAGTCGGCTATGACGTTATCAGCGCGAGAGATGAATTTAATCTCGATGTTAAATTGAGAAAGAACTAATTTTGTCTCTGTTTTTTACAATGATTTTTTTTACAAAAGGTGAAGCTTTTAAAGCCGTACTTGTTGAACTGAAAAGTTTTTGTCGACAGAATTGCATTGTAAATTCAATGTTTATTATGGATAATGCCAGAATGCATAATTATTCTGGATTAAAAGATGTTATAAAAGAACTTAATTTGGCAATTGAAAACCTCGCTACACAAAGACCTCTTTTAAACCTAATAGAGAATTAGATCTGATTGTAATGATTATTTTAGATAGATGCTTATATAAGTGATGAAATCTGAAAAGAAAGAAGCACTTCTTGATTTTTTTTGTTTTAAAAATATTTTTTGTAACATACTTACATTTTTATTACCTTTAATTCTTACATTTTTTCTATTTTTTTTCTTAAGAATTTTTTAAAATTTTTTAAATTTACTATTTAATGAATTTGTTTTGTAAAAATTAGAAAATAGATCAAAAAACCCTATAGTTATGTTTTTAATTATTGCTAATGTCTGTCTTAATAAGTGTATAAAAATAATGATATTGTAGGTTAGTTTGTGAACAGTAAATCATGAACAATAATCGAATATATATAATATACTAATATTAAAATAAATAAATATTAAAAATGTAAATATTAAAATAAATAATAGTATACATAAACATGTTTATTAAAAGTCCTAATCTATTATCTACGTCTTATTATTCAGATAAAATTATTCAGCAACACCTGCAAATCTTCTCCCACATTAAACAAAAGTGGAGGCAAAAGTCAAAAGAATTCAACGTAGATAAGTGTAGGTGGTTTCAGCTTATCAAACCGTTTTGATTTGAATATGAATTAATTGACATAGATTATTCCATATATTGAAATATATCAAATATATATAATATATTACATTCCTCTAAGTGCTTTTGGAAAAATCCCAATCTTGAATATCGTATAGGATGTTCAAATGTCTAAATTAAACGGAAATATAATAATCTTCACCAGTTAGAATAATTTATATAAAATGTATTTCTTCCATCCGTATAATTTAAAATAACTTTATTTGTTTGCCAAATCGATTTTAATGATAAAATTTGTTTAAAATTTAAGTTTCCCGACATCAAAAAATAATATAATTAAAAATAAATGTAAATAAATATATCATACATTATTTTTAAAATTCTAGATTCAATGGCTTCGGTTAATACTTGTAAAATGGCTTTTGATTCATCATAGCAAAATATAGCATCACCTAAAAATAAAATAATTAATAAAATTGTTGATATTTTAAATAAGTAATAATAAACTATAAATATATAACATTTATTTATTTAATGCAAAATTCGTTAACAATTTATTTGCAATCAAGAAATCATCTCGTATGAAAATATACAAATTTTAATTTGTTTTACTTAATCAATTTACGCTGAAAATTATTTTTCGAATAAAGAGGGACTGCTATGTATGGCAAAAATAGGGCAACATTTTAATGTATGTTGGATCTCGCGCGTCATAATTCAGCTTTACAAGCTTGATAATTGTTTCTTATCATGGTTAGTCCTGAGGACCCGACGATGATGAACGCTTGCAATTATGGGTCCACGAGTGCTGATCTGTTCTCCTGCTCTTCAAAGTTTCAGCACTTGATTCTATGGCTCCTTCCCTTCCTCTCTTCTTTTATCTCCCCTCACTCAGACATAAGGCGGACTCTAGCTGTAACAAACTTGTGATTTTAATAACATTTTGGCAAAAAAATTTAGAAATGAACTTTGTTAATTAAGTGCAGTGTAGTGCTTTGAATTACTTCAGAGGGACAATAATAAAAGCAATAAGAGAGTAAATGAAAGAAATGTACATCATTATTCATCATTAAAAGTAAAAGAAAATTCACAATTTTCAGTTCAAGTATTATTTATAAATTCAGAATTCAGACATCTTCGGTTCGTCAACTATTGAATAAAAATCAAATCTATCGAATTTTGAGACATTAAAAGTTGAAATAAGAGCTTTAGAACAACCTAATTGTTGTTAAAATTCATCAGAATTTTTAATATTGCTAATTTTTTGTAGTACTCAGTTGTCGAGTCTTTTAAATATCCCGATGAAATCAAGATTAAAGTTTGCATTAATGGTTTAAGACCTTTAACATAAATCGTGTTTCGTAAGCTCTGATAGTGTTTGACTTGCAAATAAAAAATAACATTGAATCAATTATCGGAGAATAACAAACGAATTCATGATCAAAAAGGGCAGCAGTCGAGCGGGGATGTGCATGTTAAATGTTCGCTGCTGAAGATGAAATGGTGTGCGACATGCTATTTCTATAGTCGTTACGAAGTTCTCGTTGGTCTTCATGCATTAGACGTGTCATACATTTGACAATCACTGTCCGTGTGTGGACAATTGTATCAGCCACGGAAACTACCGATTTTTTTAATGTTCTTAATCGCAATGTTCGTTCACATGGCTCTAATGGTCGGTGGTTGCGTGTCGTTTGCTATTCTCAACAGGGACAATTTACTGTGTCATATGACGATTATATCAATAGTTTTGACCTGGGTTGTTGGGTTGTGATTATTTATTGTGTTTAGACTTCCGAGATTTCACGTTTTTCTTCTTTCGAAAGGCGTTACAACAAATGAATATGCATGTGATAAATACAATTATTTGAAAAATCTTTTCTACTAAGTTGTCTCTAAGAATTTCTGTAATTTGCGCAATCAACAAAAAGTATAAATAATTTGTTCCCACGACCTGAGGACCACCTGCCTTCACCATGTCGCCATGGCCACGCAACTGCGCAACCTAATCTGTTATCAAATTTTGTATAATATTTTTTGAAAGATGTTGATAGAATATTCTTCAAAAGAAGTTAAGACTTCGAATAAAACAGGTAAATGAAACTTCATTGAGAGTTTGTAATTAATTAAATAAAACAGAATTTTAAAAAAAATACTAAGCACTTTTCATAATGCACTCAAAAGGACAAAATAACTTTTCTGGGTCAGAAAAGACAATTTTAGTGTACCCTCAGTTTTCAATTATT
>MQRK01132779.1:0-13110 GCA_001938485.1 Girardia tigrina | reverse complement strand
TAAAAATTAATGTTTATTTAAAAAATTATGTAATGACTTTTATCCAATAAAAATTATGAGAAATTAAAATTTATTATTAATGGTTCCCATTCATTGTTTTTTAGATTTGAATATATTAATCAAAAACTATATCAATCAAAGATGACCAATGAAAATTGATGTGAAGAATCTGTTTGTGTTGTCAATAAATGTTTGCATTCGAATTGTGATGCTGTTAATATGTGATAAAACATTTATATTTCAGATATTTATATATATATATGTAATTATTTACTAAAGTAAAGAGAACGCTTTAAGTCACAAATTATTTTTCAACTTCTTTGTTGAGTAGAATTATTAATTAAACATTCGCTACTACTTGCACAGCTAAATTTTTCTCTCTTTCCATAAAAATTATTAAAATAAAAAATAAATATTTTACATTTAAAAATGGAAGTTTATTTGATACTGATATGGTTAAATATTTTGACTATTGTTTCAAGATTTCCATCATAAATTATGCTTTATCTTTTCAGGACTTTTTCATAATAAAAAACAGAATTAAGGGTGATGAAGTATCTTAGTTTTTGATGATTTACAAAACCTAACTAAATTGAAGTGATTAAATTAATGAAAGTTTAAATTAAAATAAAAAAATCGAATAGAAAATGTTTAAAAATAAAAGTAAAAGAAATTAAGTGTAAATTGAATAAATCATATAAATAGTAAAATGAATATTAATGTGTTTTGTAGCTTAAAATTCTTGAAAAAGTTTGATTTAACATTTTAAAGACAATTCTTAACAGTGCCATCTAAGCACTGTGAGGAATGTTTGGATGTCGTGTGTTGATTTGTGACTGTCTCTAATACTCCGATGACTGATTAATATTTTAATTCTTATAATCTGAAACTAATTTAATTTAAATTTAATGTTTTGACTTAATTTTTAGCAATTATAATTCTAAATTTTAAATGAATTTATTAAAATTATTTTAAAATTTTTAAATTAATAAGGAAAATTAATATTTTATATAATTTATAGTCATTTTAATTTAAACCAATGCAACTGATTTTTATGCTTCTACAAAATGTATCATCATTCATAAATAATCAAAAGTTAAAAAAAACCAATAGTAATTTTTGTCATTAGTTTCTACTAATTTATTTAATGTCTTCTTCAGACAAAATAAGCATTAGTTTTGCAACTCAAATATTAAAGTAAAAATAATATTATTGTAAGAGAGTGCTGTTGTTAATTTTTAGAAATAGGAAATTTGGTTTATTAAAAATTTTGAAATGTTACCGAAATTAAAAAAAAATATTGGAAAATAAAATTATAACAAAAGAAAATAAAAAAAAAGAAAATTTGTTTAAATAACAAATTTAATCTTTTGTAGTTTGAATAAATTTTGCAAGTCTTAATTTCTTTTTGATTTAGAATGGAAGATAATTCCCAACCTAACAATTATAATGTTTTATTTGAAGATACTTGATTGCCCATAAAGTTCTGTAAAACTTGAACAACTCTAATTTCATTAATTCTCTTTCCAACCTTCATAGTTCCATGTTCACGTAACAATTTAACAAGAATTCTTATTACATCCTTTTAATAAATAATCATTTGCAAGTGATAATAAAATGATCATTCAAATAATATTTGATAAAATCCAATTTAGTATTTTTGTCCGCTGCTACTGGATAAAATATTTTTAAACAAAAGATACCCAAAATGAAATTTGTGGTGAATAAAGTGAAAAACCTGTTAGTCACATGACCATGTCAAGATTGTAAAATTGATTTAAATTTAGGGAAATGGATCTTGCAAGTTACTTTGAACGTTAGAATGTCTTCCGGTTCTCGGTACTTGGCACCTGACCCTAAAGTTGTTAAATCGACGATTCATCATCATCTTCAACAGTTGGGGTAAAGTTAGATTTAGGTTAATTTTAAAAAATAATTAGTAATAAATAAATGTTTTATTAATTAATTAATTGACAAAAATAGAATTTTTCTTTACTCTTAAAAGTTTGGGACAACTTATAAGGACGTTGAGTATTATTATAAGGCTTGAATATTAATTTTTGGATCAATCGATCTTATTAATAAGGTCATTCCCGTCACGCTATACTAAAAGTTTTAAAACTTGTTGTATGTGGTGTGGGTGTGCGTTTTGAGTGGTTGTGTGTATTTGTGTCCAATAAACAGAGAGATCAGAATGGCGAGATGTAATTGGTGGATGTGTATGTGTTTGATTTTGTTTCGAGATTGAGAGAAAAATTTGTCACAATTTTATAAAAAATAAAACTTTTTGAACCATAGTTTGACTTTAATTTGAATTAATCAAACAATCGAAAAAAATGAATAATGGATTGATAGAATTAAATTCTCTATATATAGAGTGAAACTATATTGGATGTGAGAGACACAATTTTCGTATGGAATATCGGCGTTTTATATCCGCTTAGTTGTGTGCAATTCAGTGCGCCTTTTTATATGATTAAAAATATTTATAAATCAGAGATGATTGTATTGAAGAACAATAAAAAGAAGTGTTGACGTGAAGCGATAATTTTGAAAGAAAAAATAAATAAAATGAGAAAGGAATTCGATGAAAACCAGATAATCACAAAAAGATTGAGAGAATTTAAACAAAAGAAGAGGTTTCAAATACATTCATTCTGCCAACGTGATGGACAAGGATTTGAAGCAATCCAATTTGCTCCTTAACACGACGTGTGATTCAAAAATCGACAGATTCTTTGGTACAATTATGAGTACAACAAAAATCCGATAATTTCTATTGGTGTTAATAATGTTAATATTGCTGTTGGAGACATTTCTATCGACCATCTCCTATCCAATGTCTCTCAAATGTATGACGTGTTTCACCTGTTACAAGTGTAATTATAATTTAGTTCAGAAAACAAACTGAAAGGTGTAGAAAGTTATGAAAGTTTACCGTTTCTGAATAATGTGATACAAATAAATATACAGGATGATCATAAAGTAACTACCGGGTTTTAAACTGCAATAACTTTTTTTGGCAAAACATTATGAAAAAATGGTCTTAAATAACAAAAAAGCATTTATTAAAATTTAATAATATTCAACAGAATAACCATCGACATCAATACAATGTTTAATGCATCCATGAAAAGACTTAATGGCATTTTGGCACATTTCACCATCTATTTTTGCGGCTTCTTTGCAAATCAAATCTTTAAATTGCTAAATTGTTTCTGGTTTTCTCTTATACACTTCATTCTTCAAATACCCCCACATAAAAAATCGAGTGGTGTCAAATCAGGTGAACTGGCGGGCCATACAAATGGGCCACATCGTCCCAGCCAACGTTGTGGAAACGCTTCACCCAGAAATTTTCGCACAATCAGTGAATAATTAGCAGGTGCTCCATTTTGCTGGAACACAGCTTTCCCTTTGCATGTTCTTGATAACGATGACATAAAGCAACTTTTTAACATATCCAGGTAAAGCACCGCTGTTATGTTTCCTTCAATAAAAAAGGGCCTATAAAAACGAGTTGAAGACAACCCCATCCAAACAATAACTTTTTCACTAGCCTGTGACCTCTGATATGTTTTGGTTGGTGTATCAGTGCCCCAAATGCGACAGTTATGTCTGTTTACAATGCCGTTAAGAAGGAAAGTTGATTCATCAGAGAATATCAGGTTACCAAGAAAATTTTCATCTGCATCTATCGATTGAATTAACGTTTCACACATAACACGTCTAAGAGCTCAATCTTCTTCATACAAACGTTGCGTGGCTTGAATTCTGTAGGGGAACATTTTTAAGTCGTTTCGTAATACTTTTGAACAGTTCCATAAGAGCAATTCAGAGTTGACAACGATTTTCTGATAGAAGACTGGGGTTCTTGCTTAAAATTTTCTGCTATCTCATTTTTCTTTTCATCATCAATTGGTGGTCTTCCATATTTTGGGGCATTTAGAACGCTTCCTGTTTTTTCAAACTTTTTGAAGATGATTCTAATACTTTTTTTTTGGTTGGAATATTTTTCCATTTAAGTCGTTGAAATTCTCTTTTTACTAAAGTCACTGACTCATGTTTCGCAAATAAAATAACAATTTTTATACACTGATTTACATCCCTTTTGAATCTTACGCTTAAAACCATAACAGCAATTAATATATTTAAACAAAATGTACTTTTAATTAAATTTTAAAGAATAAGCTTCAAGATGACTTTATAATTAAAAAGCCTTTATAATTTAAAACCCGGTAGTTACTTTATGATGACCCTGTATTTTCATAAATATATTTCAACAAATAATACTAAAAATTAATAATAAAAACCAAATATTATTTCACAATGTTGAATTTATTTATCAAATAGAAAATTGTTTTTGTCATAAAAAGAAAAAAGAAAATAATTTTGCTAAAAATTAAAGATGGTTTTCTTTCAACAAATATCTTTCGTGTCCTTTTACAATCGACTCATCATTCAGTGAAGTTGAAATAATTTTACTTGAAAGAATTTTTTTCATAAATTATAATATATGATTTTTAGATTTATTTATTTTTTATAGCAAATATTTATGAATACAAATTGTTAACACATTTACTTTGCATTCTTAATAATTTTAAAATTAATATATTTATACGAAAAATCATTTTTATATAGAAATTTATAATAACCTAAATCTAGTTATCAAGGAATACTATCTATTAAAATAAATATTTTACTTTTATATTATAAAATGTTGTATGTGTTGCGTTCATTAAATATCCGGAATCAACTAGAAAAGAATAGGACAGAGGAATAATTTTTTAAAGCAACATAGGTGAGTATGTATATGTATTTAATTTTTAATATATGACCAAAAATTCTGTTCACACTTTCCATCGTCTCATCAGCTCCAAGAAGACATTTTCATATAAATTGGAGGTTAATTCACAAGATTTTTGGACCACTACTTTTAATTCTAAGGTGAAACGTCCACCTCGCAAGGGTTACTTGAGATGGAGGAACAAATAAAAATACTAAGAGCTGAGTCCGATGAATAAGAAGAGTGTGGGAGATTTTCGATACCCATCGTCTCGATTTAGCTTTTAAGAAAATGCTCTTGTGTATATTGGGGTATTATCCTAGGGTATTATCCTAGAGGAAATATAGATTGCATTACTTGAATTTTTGTGCGGCATTCTTTGCTTTCTGGAGTTGCTTGACATATTAACAGGAGTGAATTTTAACATTCTTGTCAGCAAAATCTTTCAAAACCACGCCTTAGAAATCCTAAAAAATTGTTAGCAAGATGAATTTCCGGTGGTAAGTTGATGTTCGTAGCTTCTTTGTGATCACCTCATATAAGAACATTAACTCCTTAGACTTCTGTTTAATGTCCGGTAGATAATAAGAGAGCGATGCTTTGTCAGCTGTCACGAGGTTTGGCAGAAAAAAATATCTCAAACTTGCTCCAATGTCATGAAGATAATCTGACACGAACTTGGCCTGTTTTCATACATTTCACTTGTTAGGAAGCATGGAACAAACCATAATGAAAGTTTTTTCAGACCTTTAGACTTTATTAAGAAATCCAAACTTCCATTGCTCACATTCAGATTGTAACAAGTCATTCTTGTTGTGATATGTCTATCAAATTTGACAATATTCTCCATTTCTCTTTAAAGTTTTAGCCAATTTCCAAAGGTCTTCCGGTACCATTCTCACCAAAAACACTTTGTCTACCATGCTTAAAATGCAAAATTCAGTAATAAAAGTTATTTTAGATGGGATTTCATACATTCATCAATTCATCAATAATTTCCTTTGTCGACAACGTCTTCAAAGGAAGAAGCTTTATTGCAATACAAAATTCTACGAAATGAATTTGTAAATTAATTTTTATTTAAATTAAACAAATCAGAAACACATTTATCCTACTTTTAAATGCTATGAAAATAAGAAGTTCGTTAGTAAGAATAAAGAGCAAATTAAACCATTTAAATTAGAAGGATTTACAAGTGACTCTTGAAATTAAATACCTCTTTGTAAATATAAATCATACCATCCAGAATGAGGGACTTATACCAAAGAATAATGAATTTTATTATAATATAAGATTATAGAGTTATGTTAAGACAAAGTTGTTTCTTATCTTGAAGAATGTCAATTTGTAACAGAGGAGATTTATAGTCTCAAACTCAAAGTTACTCTCCTTAAAATTTTAGTAACTGGAATAAGTATCATCTTGCATTATGTTGCAAATATTGCCATCAAGTTTGTGACTTTGAGAAACATTTTTTTATGTATTTTAAACTTTAAATGATTTTTTTGAGAAGGGCAGTTCAGAGACGTTTGGCTGAAGAAAACCTGATGGGTTGGTGACCTACTAAGAAACGACGCCTGACTCAGGCCATGATAAAAAGAGAAAAAAAAATTATATTAACCAGTTTATTTTCTATTCAATAATACAAATTCTCATTTTACACATTATACAGATCATAAAAATTCATGTTTGAAGAAGTCCTAAAACATTGACACAACATTCTGTTGTCTCCCTAGGGTTCCCCTAAACTCGGTACCTCCATTGATGTAGCTAAAGGAAGTTAGAATCAACTTCTTCAAGTACACTTCTTGCTTTATTGGAAATTAAGAAAGCAAGATTGACCTAACTAGCAGAATGACTGAATTTAGTAGCTGAAAATGATATAAAAATAAACTACTAAAACATAAAGGAAATCTCTCTCTCTTAAATATGACAAAAAAATGATGCGTTTAAATAAAAAATAAAAAATTAATGTCTTTAAAAACTATTCTTATTAAGAAATTTTCATTATTTTTAAATTAAAAAAATTTTAATTTTAAATGTTATGGGTCACAAAACTTTTACTTAAAAATCTAAAAAAATATTATCAATAATTTGAAAAAATATTTTCCCTCAAAATATTATTAATATTACAAATAAATATTTATGATTGTTTCAGTTATTTAAAACAAAAAATAGAAAATTCTTGTGTTGTCAAATCCATGACAAAATGAATGAAATATGATTTGAGTCATTTATTCTCAAACAAATTATTTTTATATCAATTAATTTAATTATACAAAAAAATAAAACATTACTTAATTTTACAAAAAATTTTTATATTTAATAATACAAAAATAGAAAAAAATTTTTTTATTTAAAAAATCATTAAATTAAAATTAGAAAAAATATAATTATTTTAATTTTATTTAAAAAAAACGTAGAAAAAAATTTAATTTTGAAATTCATTTTTCAATCCAATTTTGATAACAAAAGAGAGACAAACTAAAAATAAATTCGTCCGTAAATCATTTGAAATTTATTTTTAAAATATAAAAATTCAAATGATTTTTAATGATTGTTATTAGGGATGAAATATTAGACTATAATCATAAATAATGAAAGGTTTACAATAAAATATAAATAGATTTATTGATAAGTGTGAACAAATAGTAAACAAAAATTTTTTTCACCAAACTCAATTTACTGGAACGTATCGATTTCCCAACCCAAGCATTGTATCATACAACCAAAATATCTATGAGACAGGTTTAACCCAATAAAAGATCATCCTTTCGATGTTCTTTGGCTTAGTAACTTCTATTAGCAACTTCACAATTTGCGTGTTAATATTTATTAACAACACAAACAGACTCATTTTCAGTAGCACAATCTCCGGAAAGCATCGTTCTTGATTAATATATTTTTTGTATCTATATTCAAATCTTTAAATTAATTAATGAGATAAAAATAATTTTAACTTTTAATTTCTCAAAATTTTATTGGATAAAAATACATGAAGTAATTTTTAAAAATAAACATTAGTTTTTAAATTATATTAAATTCAATAAGTTAAAATCGTTTACTAAAAATATTATTAAAATTATAACTATAAAACTTTTTAATTAATTAGTATTTAAACATTAATCTCATTAGATTTATATAATTAATCAATAACATATCAATCCCATCTAATTAGGAGAGTCACCAATCTAAACAGCATACAAACAAACTTAGAGCACTCCGATTTTTTCCTCACATCTTCTACAAAGCAACCAACCTTTTTCATGAGTAAAAGTGCTGAATAATCAAATACTCTTTTACTTGTTTCAAATGAACCAATTTAATAACATTTATTGAGCCATACATTTATCGTTAGCCAAGTTGAACAAACTGAACTAAATTGTTGGACATATTTCTGTCGACGTTTTTAGTTATATTCAGTTTTCAGATTCAAATAGGTCTCGGTTTAGCCGTTTCAATATACGAAAATTTAAAATAACGCCACTGCGCAATCAACAGTATAATTCCCCGATTTGCCTACGCTGAAAAGAAGCTACAAAGTTTCGAAAATTATAACCAATCATTCTTGAATTAAGACTTAAAAGAATTGATCAAATAATTAACATGTCAATATTCAGAGGAAAGAGAAGCAAAAAGGAAAGAAAAACTCCGAGAGTTATAAAAACATGCAATGTAAACCATATTCTTTCAGCCACTTGAAATTTCTGCCAATAAACTCTAAGTTATATGAAATACTAATGTATAAAGAAGTATCAACACATCGTGCTTACATCTTATTCCATAATTTCAAGGATCAAAATTTTTAAAAAGCCTCTTTGTTTTTCAAAAGATTTTTAATAATATTGTTGAGAAATTGACCAATGAAACAATCGACAAATTAATCAATAAACCGATTAAAATGATATTAAGAATGTTATTGAAAAATCACAGACTTTAAAATACATTTTGAGTATTCCATATTCTGAGGAAATTGGTCAATTTAAATGTTAAACTTTGAAATGTGTGAAATATGCTGTAATAATGTTGTTAAATATTCGAAATTAAATTTGTTTAAATACGTGATAAAAAGCGTGAAAACAGAATTTGATTTTTTTGTGTTGTACCTAAATAAACTTTGTTGTTGTTCTATTTCTGGAGAAACTACAAGCTATCGCATGATGAAGACATTATTGAAGATGATCAAGATATTCAAAGGCGACAAAGATGTGCATAGATGGTTCGAGAGAGAAGATTGGCGAAAATTTTGTCGATGCATTCCCCCTTTTATTCGACGGGTTAGCATTTAGAATGTGGCAAAATTTAACCAAAGAAAGTCACAATGATATGGATAACGTCGAGGCTGCCGTGGTAAAAGTCTTTGGGAAGGATGATGTTTGGCAATTGTGATATTTTGTCTATTACAAAATCATCTGGACTGGTGACGTTCCGTGCCGACTGCTGGGAATGTTTCGCCATCCAAGAAGTACTAATGGCAATTGCTTGACCCAGTCTTTGTTTACTGACATGGTTCTCAGTGAGTTCTTGAGTGTTCGGTGAAATCGCTCGACAAGGCCATTAGATTATGGATGAAATGTTGTTGTTTTGAGGCGTTGAGTCCCCAACTTTTTAGGAAGTTAGTGAAAATGTTGGACTCAAATTGTCGACCTTGATCAGTGATAATGCGTTTAGGAACACCAAATCTAGCAATCCAATTGTTAATCAAAATGTTAACTATTGTCTCGGTCGTAATGGTACTCAACGGAAAAGCTTCGGGCCAGCGCGTATTTCGATCGATGATTGTGAGGATGTATGAATAGCCACTGCAAGGTGGTAACGGGCCCACGATGTCCATGTGTATAGTATCAAAACGACTGCCTGTTGGAAAACTGAGAACTGGGGGTTTGGTGTGTCTGGAGACCTTGTTAGATTGACATTGGAAGCAGGCTTTGCACCATAGCTTGACATCTCGTCGCATGTAGGGCCAAATGACTTTCATGCGCAATAGTTCATATGTAGACTTGGATCCAGGTTGAGCGATGGAATGAACGGTTTGAATGCGTCTGCGCGAAGGGCAGATCCCAAGATGGGCCGTATACAACCTGCGATGGAGGTGTCAAAGTAGATTTTACCACGCGCTGTTGGTCTTTCCTTGAAGGTAGCCAGATCCTTATCTGAAGGTGGATTCATTTCCAGCGTTTCCTGGGTTAATAACGGTTCGAAGTCCAATGATGCAATTTCAACAAGTGATAAACAGTCGGCTATGACGTTATCAGCGCGAGAGATGAATTTAATCTCGATGTTAAATTGAGAAAGAACTAATTTTGTCTCTGTTTTTTACAATGATTTTTTTTACAAAAGGTGAAGCTTTTAAAGCCGTACTTGTTGAACTGAAAAGTTTTTGTCGACAGAATTGCATTGTAAATTCAATGTTTATTATGGATAATGCCAGAATGCATAATTATTCTGGATTAAAAGATGTTATAAAAGAACTTAATTTGGCAATTGAAAACCTCGCTACACAAAGACCTCTTTTAAACCTAATAGAGAATTAGATCTGATTGTAATGATTATTTTAGATAGATGCTTATATAAGTGATGAAATCTGAAAAGAAAGAAGCACTTCTTGATTTTTTTTGTTTTAAAAATATTTTTTGTAACATACTTACATTTTTATTACCTTTAATTCTTACATTTTTTCTATTTTTTTTCTTAAGAATTTTTTAAAATTTTTTAAATTTACTATTTAATGAATTTGTTTTGTAAAAATTAGAAAATAGATCAAAAAACCCTATAGTTATGTTTTTAATTATTGCTAATGTCTGTCTTAATAAGTGTATAAAAATAATGATATTGTAGGTTAGTTTGTGAACAGTAAATCATGAACAATAATCGAATATATATAATATACTAATATTAAAATAAATAAATATTAAAAATGTAAATATTAAAATAAATAATAGTATACATAAACATGTTTATTAAAAGTCCTAATCTATTATCTACGTCTTATTATTCAGATAAAATTATTCAGCAACACCTGCAAATCTTCTCCCACATTAAACAAAAGTGGAGGCAAAAGTCAAAAGAATTCAACGTAGATAAGTGTAGGTGGTTTCAGCTTATCAAACCGTTTTGATTTGAATATGAATTAATTGACATAGATTATTCCATATATTGAAATATATCAAATATATATAATATATTACATTCCTCTAAGTGCTTTTGGAAAAATCCCAATCTTGAATATCGTATAGGATGTTCAAATGTCTAAATTAAACGGAAATATAATAATCTTCACCAGTTAGAATAATTTATATAAAATGTATTTCTTCCATCCGTATAATTTAAAATAACTTTATTTGTTTGCCAAATCGATTTTAATGATAAAATTTGTTTAAAATTTAAGTTTCCCGACATCAAAAAATAATATAATTAAAAATAAATGTAAATAAATATATCATACATTATTTTTAAAATTCTAGATTCAATGGCTTCGGTTAATACTTGTAAAATGGCTTTTGATTCATCATAGCAAAATATAGCATCACCTAAAAATAAAATAATTAATAAAATTGTTGATATTTTAAATAAGTAATAATAAACTATAAATATATAACATTTATTTATTTAATGCAAAATTCGTTAACAATTTATTTGCAATCAAGAAATCATCTCGTATGAAAATATACAAATTTTAATTTGTTTTACTTAATCAATTTACGCTGAAAATTATTTTTCGAATAAAGAGGGACTGCTATGTATGGCAAAAATAGGGCAACATTTTAATGTATGTTGGATCTCGCGCGTCATAATTCAGCTTTACAAGCTTGATAATTGTTTCTTATCATGGTTAGTCCTGAGGACCCGACGATGATGAACGCTTGCAATTATGGGTCCACGAGTGCTGATCTGTTCTCCTGCTCTTCAAAGTTTCAGCACTTGATTCTATGGCTCCTTCCCTTCCTCTCTTCTTTTATCTCCCCTCACTCAGACATAAGGCGGACTCTAGCTGTAACAAACTTGTGATTTTAATAACATTTTGGCAAAAAAATTTAGAAATGAACTTTGTTAATTAAGTGCAGTGTAGTGCTTTGAATTACTTCAGAGGGACAATAATAAAAGCAATAAGAGAGTAAATGAAAGAAATGTACATCATTATTCATCATTAAAAGTAAAAGAAAATTCACAATTTTCAGTTCAAGTATTATTTATAAATTCAGAATTCAGACATCTTCGGTTCGTCAACTATTGAATAAAAATCAAATCTATCGAATTTTGAGACATTAAAAGTTGAAATAAGAGCTTTAGAACAACCTAATTGTTGTTAAAATTCATCAGAATTTTTAATATTGCTAATTTTTTGTAGTACTCAGTTGTCGAGTCTTTTAAATATCCCGATGAAATCAAGATTAAAGTTTGCATTAATGGTTTAAGACCTTTAACATAAATCGTGTTTCGTAAGCTCTGATAGTGTTTGACTTGCAAATAAAAAATAACATTGAATCAATTATCGGAGAATAACAAACGAATTCATGATCAAAAAGGGCAGCAGTCGAGCGGGGATGTGCATGTTAAATGTTCGCTGCTGAAGATGAAATGGTGTGCGACATGCTATTTCTATAGTCGTTACGAAGTTCTCGTTGGTCTTCATGCATTAGACGTGTCATACATTTGACAATCACTGTCCGTGTGTGGACAATTGTATCAGCCACGGAAACTACCGATTTTTTTAATGTTCTTAATCGCAATGTTCGTTCACATGGCTCTAATGGTCGGTGGTTGCGTGTCGTTTGCTATTCTCAACAGGGACAATTTACTGTGTCATATGACGATTATATCAATAGTTTTGACCTGGGTTGTTGGGTTGTGATTATTTATTGTGTTTAGACTTCCGAGATTTCACGTTTTTCTTCTTTCGAAAGGCGTTACAACAAATGAATATGCATGTGATAAATACAATTATTTGAAAAATCTTTTCTACTAAGTTGTCTCTAAGAATTTCTGTAATTTGCGCAATCAACAAAAAGTATAAATAATTTGTTCCCACGACCTGAGGACCACCTGCCTTCACCATGTCGCCATGGCCACGCAACTGCGCAACCTAATCTGTTATCAAATTTTGTATAATATTTTTTGAAAGATGTTGATAGAATATTCTTCAAAAGAAGTTAAGACTTCGAATAAAACAGGTAAATGAAACTTCATTGAGAGTTTGTAATTAATTAAATAAAACAGAATTTTAAAAAAAATACTAAGCACTTTTCATAATGCACTCAAAAGGACAAAATAACTTTTCTGGGTCAGAAAAGACAATTTTAGTGTACCCTCAGTTTTCAATTATT
>MQRK01132741.1:0-10228 GCA_001938485.1 Girardia tigrina | reverse complement strand
TATATTTTTAATATACCTTAAACTTTTCTGTGGGCAAGAGTACTCCCTCTTCCCACCCTATCTAAAATACAAAATCATTAATAGGCTAAGTTTTTGTTAATATTGAATTGTAATTCTTCCGATATCAAATTGTAATTGTACATAAATAAAAATATTCTATAAAAAGAATCTTCTTGTTTTTAATTTATTGTTAACTCAAAACTCTATCACTCTTTAATACACCAACAATTTCAAAATTATACACTCAGTTTTAAAAAAGGGAAACCTCAGTATTGTATAACAATAAAATATCAAATTAATTTTCAAGTGTTTTAATAACAAAGATACCTGACTAGATAATGCTAGAAAAAGAAAACTTTTCGTTAAAGTATTTACTTCTTAACTTTATTTCTTGTGCGCTACATAAAGAAAAAAGCTTTTTTAAAAATAAAAAAATGAGGGTGCAATATTGTAATATTTGTATAATTTTTAAAGATGATGGTTTAATTTGGCAGCAATGCTTCTTATGACTGGAAAATCCCTGTAATTAACTATCTAAAATGTCCAAAGTCATGTTATAATGTTTATATCTATATGCTTTTTAATATTTTTTAAACCGAAATATTACTTAATAAAAAAGAATTCTAGATTTTACATTTTTCTTTAATTTTGAATCTATTTATTTTTTTTGATTTTGAAATCTCAATTCTTCTATAATAAGATAACAAATAATCGAAAATTAAATACGCCTTCATGTAGTTTTTATTAATTCTTTATTCCACTCAATACAATTCAACAACTTCCTATTTTCGAATTTACCCAGGAACAACATTGATTTTTATTATTGATTAGCAGATTTAATTAGTAAAATTTAAAATCTTATTAAATATTAAAATACATTTACAAATTTCTTTTTTTATACAAAAAATTCTTTTCCAAAATGACAAACAATAAAAAAATCGCCAACACGAATTTGTTTAAATTTATAAATTCATAAACACTTATCAATACTTCTATTGATTAAACAAATCAATTTGTCCTGTAATTCATCAATTGGAAATATTTCAATCGATTTCATTGAAGTAATTAGAAATTAAATTATCTTTTATTTTAAATTCTTAATTTTATTCATTCACCACAGATAAAAGAAAACAATTCAACGTAAAACATGGGAAATCTTTTCAGCGGCTTATTCGATAGATTGTTTTTCAAACGAGAGATGCGAATTCTGATGGTCGGTTTAGATGCCGCAGGAAAAACGACAATCTTATACAAATTGAAATTGGGGGAAATTGTGACAACCATCCCGACAATAGGTTTCAATGTCGAAACGGTCGAATATAAGAATATCAGTTTCACTGTGTGGGATGTTGGTGGACAGGACAAGATCCGGCCGTTGTGGAGACACTATTTCCAGAACACCCAGGGTCTGATCTTCGTGGTAGACAGTAACGACAGAGAGCGAATCAACGAGGCCAAGGAAGAGTTGGTGAGGATGCTGAATGAGGACGAGTTGAGAGACGCCGCTCTGCTTGTCTTTGCCAACAAACAGGTTTATTGATTGTTTTTCTGTTTTGTTTCCGTCTTTGATGTCGATATGGAGTTTTCTATCTCATAATAATAATCATATTTTTGAAAAATATTTTTCTAAAATGTAAATAATCTTTATTTAGTTCGACCGTTAGATATTAGTACAATATTTTTTGGGTGTATTTGATTATCGGGCCACAAAGTTCCGAGTTTAAATCTATGGGAAAATTTAACTTCAACCGCGTGTTTGACATTCTTTTTTGGCCATTATCTTCATTGAAATGACTCTTTTGTTTCGGTTTAATTAGATTTAAATTTGATTCTGCTTTTTTCTTAATAATTTAAAAAAAAATATTTAGTAAATTATTTCAGTTCATTTCTACAATTATTCTTTTATTTTGTATAATTTAATGGAAAAATTTAATTTTTTAATATTTTTTTTGATAAATTAAAAAATATTAAATAAGTTATTTTAATTTAATTTCAAAATCTTTTTTTTAATATTTATTTTCAGTAAAAATTTCATGACTTAAATAATTCAATAAATTCTGTTAATTTATTTCTAGAAATTCCTTTTTAATTTTAATATTTTTCATTACTTTCAATTAGTATTTGACAATTTATCAATAAATTTATTTTAATATTTTTTGGTTAATATGTCATAATTTTAAAATATTTATTTCTAGAATGAAAATTAATTTTTATATTATTCGTTTGGGTATACTTACGTACGGGCCGAGCAAATATAAAAAATATGACAATATTTAAATATTAACAGCATTTCAGTAAAAATAATTTTAAAATTTAAAAAATTTATTTAAAATGTTTTTGAAGTCACAAAATATCAATGGAAAACATATGGATTGATTATGTAATTACCGGCTTCACTGACTTATTCTAGACATTATTCGACTTAATTTAGGAAATATTTGTACCACGATTTCAGAATGAAATAAATGTTTAATAATTTGTTTCATATTTTTAGGTATGCTTAATATATTTTATATTTACAATTATTTTTTTGATTTTCTGTTTTTTAAATTATTTTCAGTTAATTTTTTATGCAAAAATAAGAAAAAATTTTAAAAAATAAAACGAAAAACAAGTTTAATGAAAAACATACATAAAATAAGGCGGAGAAAGTAGTTACTACGTAATAAACATAGGTATTTTTCATTCATGTTAGGTTGCTTAAATAATTTTTTAAAATTTTTAAATTATTTGTCCTGGAATGCTGATAATCTTTTATATATTTATATTTGCTCGGTCCCGTACGGTAGTGTACCCATAAAAACGACACGTTTAAAATTGTTCATAAGTATTAAAATTCCTAGAAATTAAAACATACCGATATTACTATGTGAGTTTTTTGAAACCGGTATATTTTAATTACAAAAAGAATTTATAATTTTATACGTTTTGCATTTCAAATGCCTAATCCTTTAATAGTCAAAAATTATATCGAAAAACTAAATTAATGCAAATATAGTTCATCAAACAACGTATTTAATAGTTATTCTTTCAATTAATAAAAAATATAGAAAATTATGATTTTTTATTAATTCAGATGTAAAGATTCAATGAAACAAATCTTTTAACTTTTAATTACATAAGGTTTAATAAATAAATATTGTTATAGATGTATGGGCAAACATTTTAGAAACAGAAGATAAAAAACAATTCTTGGCTTAAGCTATAAAACACGCTTCATACGGAGCTTAAAAATTCCGTTAAATTATTAGAAAATTTTCAATTTCTTATCAAAAACACTTACAAAGTTACAAAAAGAAACCCTATATTCAATTTGACATTTTGACGTTGATCTTAATTAATATTTTTGCACAATTATCATTCGCTACATAGATTCAATACAAAGTCCTAAATTGTCTACAGACGTAACTAATCAACTTTTTATCGTAAACAAAATTTTCATTTTTATGGCAACGTATATATAACGGAATATAATTGAACAATTTTAGACAATCTGAATATCAGGTTTAGTTCAAATGTTTCATTCAATAGCGTTTTGAATTTTTAGTATAATCTATTAATACTGAACCCAGAAATTTAATTTATTCGATTTCATGTAATTTTTTTCCATTCTTTATATTAGTTTACTTTCTATATATGTATATCCATGGAATTTAGAACCCCGTTTTTAAAGGCTTTTTACTCAATCGATTTTCTCCAAACTTTGCACATTTACTCATTTTCGATGACATTAAATGATTATGTGAAAATTTGATCGAAAAAAACTTTTTAAGGTCCCAAAAGTAGAGTTCTGTCTGCATAAAGAATGGATTAAAAAATTAAATTTATCGATTTAATAGTTTATAACCTAACGTTTCTTTTTTAGGATCTGCCAAATGCTATGAATGCTTCCGAAATTACCGATAAATTGGGTTTGCACTCTTTACGTGGCCGAAGCTGGTTCATCCAGTGCACGTGCGCCACTTCCGGAGACGGGCTTTATGAAGGACTCGATTGGCTCAGTCAGACTCTGAAGAACCGAGGAAAAAAATAAAATTTTACATTCCTATTAGTTAAATCTTTTATGAATTTTTACATATTAAATATAATCTTGCTTTTGTCTTTTTAATTTTGTTGTCATTGTAAATAATAACATCATTTGGATTGATTTTTAGGAAAAACAATAGTAATTATGTTCTGTTATTGTAGAAATGATTGTCTTAAGAATAGAAAGTTAAACTTCACGAAAGAAAACTATTCGATCAAATATTTGACTTAATTTATTAGGTTTTTTTACAGTTCAATTCATGATTAAGTGATACATTAATGAGAAATAATAACTAATAAATTTAGGTCAGCCTTTCGCCTTTATAGGAGTTATAGTTTAGATATCTTTATAGTAGGTATTTAAGATAGGTATTTAATCTTAACATGAAACGAAAAAATTAAATATTTATTAACTGAATGAGTTATTTTCACTCACATGAGACCGGAATGGTTAGAAAAGTTTGGCATTTTTAGTTTTACATGAATGTTTATGGACACTGGGGTAATATTAATTACTTTGCTGCCAAATATCTCGTCCATTAATCAAAATTTAATCATGAAACATTTGACAGTATTTGTGAAAAAATATCGCTAATATATGATAAATTGAAAAACTATAAAAGCTATTCAAAAAATAATTATTATTTTAGTCCAAAAAAGTAACTGAAAATCGTAATTTTGAAATAATTCAGAATGAAATTTCTAAACTTGCTTTCTATGACTAACAAATCTTGCAATCGTTTTTTGACCCCCGAACATCCAATCAAGCTGAAATTGTGCACAATTATGTAATTCTGACAATAACTTGAATCAATCAAATAATTTACTAAGTAAATAATTGATTAGTCATGTCTTTGGAAAATCTTTTGCGATTATTCCCTATTTAGAAATTAAATAAAAAAATAATTCATTTTTTACTATTTTTTTGTATTTTTCGTAAAAAAATATATATTATAAATAAAAGAATTTTTTAAAAAAACGTTTTCGTATCAAAAATGGACTAAAAAGAGAAAAGTATTTTTTTCCTATCTATTTGAAAATTATTTGACCAAAAAAGGCGGGCCACATTCCAATAACAACAGTTGCCATGATACGTAATTTAGCTTGAAGATAAAATGATAGAATTGATCTAATTTTTTACATAGTTTTTTCTATGCTTTTTGTAAAGAATTTCTACCTAGTACGAAAAAATATTTCCCTCTTTAGTTCATTCGTGATAATAGAAAAACGTGGCTCTTTAAAATTTATAAAATAAATTTATCTTTATCTTCAAATACACTAAGACATAAGTGTCGTATTTATTTGTTTATTTAAAAGTTGGAGTTCATAAACAGGAGAAGTAAAAATAATTTAGTATAGCTTAGTATCTACTAATTACATAATTATGTGCTGAACCAACTGCGAAAATATCTTTGATCTTTACTATGTAGATATAAACTATCAATCAATCTCTGAAAAAAATATTAAGTCGTCTGGTTGAAAATCTATAGTGTAATAGTATTTTCAGACATCTATTATGTGTGTTTAATACTAAAACTTAAACAGTTGACTCCGCTTAATGTTATCACGTTTAATGATATAATTATAGACCTAAATGTGAAAATATTATTCGAATTTTGATTCTAGCGAACAGAAAAATTTATATATGTTAGTATTATGCGTGCGAGACCCATAAAATTTGATAATATTATAGATAATGTTAAGTGAAATATGTTGTATCAAGTAAAATTTTGAAAACATTTATACAAAGTTGGTGCAAAAATTGCATTATTTTTTAAAGAATTTTATCAGTATAAAAACTTGCTTGAAAATAAATTCCAGTTCTCTTCTTACTTCAATACTATTATATCAAAATACAGATATTTTATCTTCTACTTCTATTTTATCTCGGAAAATTCATTTTATTCAATATTTCAGATTATCAATGAATAATTAATTAATGCTGACAAGTAATGTAATTTTATAACCTTTAACACATTGATGGGAACACTAACAGAGATCGTAAAGTTCATCTACTTCAGAATATTATTTTCATAGTACTCTATTTCGTTGGTTCAAAAAAATAGAAATATATTTGCAGTTTTTATGAAATTATTTCTTATTTTTCTAAACTTTTTAATATTTGTTTTTCAATTAAACTTTTATAAATTTATACATATAATGTTACAAAACTGCAATGATTTTTATGATTTTTTCTCACAAAATCAAGCTATGGAAAAGAGTGCACGAAAATCATAACACATTTTTTTCATTTTGAAAGCAAAATCACTTGTTTATTTACTATCAAAATGGCGACTCATCATCAGAAGGCGTTTCGTGTGCTGAAATTTACGAAAAGAAGAGTAACTGTCACAGCGTACTGTTGGATCACAATTTGGTACATATTCATCCCATCGTGCAAGCACCCACCGTTGGTTTAGATATTTTAAATAGACCGGATGCCTGTGTAAAGGAACGAATCCCGGAAGAACATATCTTTCAGATGAGCTAGTGGACAAAATTCACGATACGTTTGAGACTCATCAAAACACTGCATATCGTTTTTTTTAAAAAGAAGGTTACATATGAAACCATACATACTTAATCTTGTCTAATAACTTAATAATAACAGCAAGGATTCACGAATGTAATTCATGGAGTCAATGCTTCAGATGGTGGAAGATGATTAAGCCGTTTTTTAGTCATTTGCAACAATGTGCTTATTTGTGTTACGAATCTCCATATCAAATAATTGAGCACCAAAGAGATTTTTTTAAAGTGAACATCTTCTTTGTGTGTCTCAAAACAAGGTATATGGCTCCTTTTTCTTTGAATAAAACACCATTACAAGGTAAGCCTATTTAAAAATGGTCCAAAACTGGTTGTTCGTTTCACTGCAATTAAATTCAAATGACGTTACTTTTCAATAAAATAGGGCACCGCCAAATTGACATCTCAAGACTTGAACTTGTGTGAATGAAAACATGCATCAGTTGTTTTTTTTGGTAGAAGAGGTGCTTAAGACCTTCCAATCTGAGCTTGGCTTGAAAGGCCCTCCGACCTCTGGGTATGTTTATGACAAAGTTTTTGTTAGACTGTTGTCAATAAATATCAATGACATGAAAGATCGAATAACAGAAGCGCGTTTTAGAGGAATTTTTATATCGGGTTGATGTTATCCATGCCCTCAGCAGTGCTCACATTAAGCACTTGTAAAGCGTCAAATAAAAACTTGAAGTTATATACAACATCTGTATCAAGCTATATATTGATTTTATTTTTGAAACACTTTGAATTCCGTATTTTGACGGTAAGATTATATCCGCTTTTTTGTTTTCTTAAACTTACCAATGAATCTCAGAAGTTATTTCATGTATCCGATTTTGATAAACATCTCTTAAGGTTTTTTAAATTATTAAATCACTAAGTTTATTATTTGAAGATAATTTCGTACATTAATTATACAAAGTAATTAACGTTTGACTATTACAATTTAAATATCTCTTGTTCAGTAACAGTAAACGCTAAATGTATCATTGAAAATGGAATCCAATTAACATATTTTTATTTTCAATGATTGAACGGATTATGATGTTCAAGTATCGTATATGCTTCGAATTAATTAACTTGTTCCTAAAATAAAATAGATTTTGATTCATATTTTAATATTACCCAAGAAAAAGTTTTCTTTTTGTCTGACAATTTTATACTCAGAATCTCTGAATCTTCAAATTGAATCTTTGAAGTTTTGCGTTCCCCATTAACGAAATGAAATATAAATTATTTTAATTAATAAAATAATAATTAATAATAACAAGGTTTAATTAAGTCAATATTATAGATTTTTCAAAATAAATTTAATTATTTGAAATAATAAAATTGTCGAGTAAAATAATTTTTAAAGTGATAAATAAAATTTTAACTGATTAAAACTATTATTGTGTACACAACACACGAAACAGCGGATCTGAGTCAATCTCAGCAATTTGAACAATGATAATTCACAATTGTGATCAGAACTGAAATTGTGCTATGATCGCGTCTGCAAACGATTTGTATCATCAATTAGTAACGGCGTTACGCATCACAAAAATTTAAATTATTGATAAAGAATTATTAATACTAAGAATTTATTCGACACTTAAATTATGTAAAATTCTTTCATTTTAAACTGTCATTGAATAACGAAACTTTTTTTGAAAAATACATTCAACCCGATCAACATTATACATTCCAATATTTTAATTAGAAATTTTAAACTAATTATGATTGATAACAATGCTTTACAAAATGTTGAGCTTGTGACACCAAATTGAAAATATAAATCTGTATTAACTCATTAACTCTGACTTTCGACTTAATTAGAGAAGCGTCGTATTTTATTTAAATTTATAATACCATCGGAATACCACTACTGCATCTAATATCACTTCGCCATTGTTCAAAACTGGCTTCTAAATATTGGAGGATTTTGTAATCTGCAGCATGTTTAATGTTTTGAGGAAGAAAAATTTCGATACTTTTCAAAAGTTATAAGTAATTAAGATCAATATAATTTTCTTTTGTGATTTTCTTAAATTTTCAAAATATTAATTATTTTGGATAGTTCACAATTTAAACTTAAAAATTTTAAATTATTCTTATTACTATGTTGTTAAAAAACTTAGGGCTAATAAAGATCGTGATTCAAATTTTTTTTTCGAAGAGATAATTCCCCCCAATCCCCCTACGTACGCGGCTAATTAACATATCATGGAAACGTAAACTTTTTAAATATTTTTTTTGTTACTTGTCCTTGGTTTTGTAAGTGTTGAATTATTAAATTAATAATACGATTTGTTATTTATTTGACAGTCATTTTTATAACTAAAATTATTATTTATTAATTATTTAAAAAATATATTTATAAATATAAAACATTAACTTTTGAAAATTTTTTTTATAAATTTTTTATAATTTTTTATTTTTTATAAATTTCCCCAAAAGTGAGGATTCTCAAAAAGGGAGGATTACCCAAAAGTGAAATACCAAAAAAATTAACAAATTTTATTTTATGAAAACAACACATATATTCATTTTATTTTTCAATCTTCTTCATATAATTCGTTATTTTGCACCAATCCCCCTCTCCCCTTTTAGTTGCTTCCATATGTTGCGTTTTATTTCTTAAAAACCATTTATATTTTGTGGAGCAGTGTAAAAATATTCCTTTAACTCGTTATTAATTTTATGCAAATTATTCAATGATACATGTAGCGTTTACTGTTACTGAACAAGATATATTTCAAATTGTAATAGTCAAACGTTAATTACCTTGTATAATTAATGTACAAAATTATCTTCAAATAATAAATTATATTATCAATTATAATGTATTTGCAACTTCACCATTGTAATATTTAATTTCTTCGTCTAAATTATTGTCATCATTGTTCTCAATAATATCCAGTGAGGTATCATAATCAGAAATTTTCTTTCTGTACCGATCTTCGTTATTATCTTTACAAGTAATATCCATAACAATGAATTCTAATTCTTCATCAATAATCTAGTAATCATTTTATTAGATATATTTTCTTCATATTCCCCATCTATATTTTTAATTCCGTTTTTTCAAAGAAAAGAATGCTTTGTTGAAATAATTTTTTATGTTTTCTATCTTTACTTCATTCCTAGCCAAAGAAATAGACTTCAGTGAATCTAAATTTGTTATCTTCTTTACTATTTCCTCAAAATCCTTTTCTCCCCCTGCAAAGCATATTTCAAATAAAAAATTTAAATAAAAATTTAAATAAAAAAACGGCTGTATCAATGATGTCTTGTTTTTCGGAAAGAAGAGCATTAAAATATTTGAGTACGTTTCTTGAACATGTGTAGGAGCATTATCTCCAATTAAAAGAATTTTTTGTTTTTTGTCTTCACCCCCTCTTTCAAGTTAAATAACCAAAGCTTAAATATCTCTGATGTCATCCATGCAGAGCTAGAAGATGTATATTTCAAATTAAATGATCTAATATTTATATTATTTAGACATCTCGGATTTTCGAATTTCCCAATTACAAGTGGGGGTAATTTTCCCCCATCATATTAACCCCTAATAATACTGTAATACGATCCTTATTATTTTTGTTACCTATACACTTTTCATTCTTTTCAACATAGCTTTTATTTGAATATTTGTAATGAGTAGAGGGAAAATGTATGTTCTCCACCAGACCCCCCC
>MQRK01132735.1:0-12557 GCA_001938485.1 Girardia tigrina | reverse complement strand
TAATAATTAATAATAATAAGTTTAAAATGGTTTAAAAATATCCATATTTAAGCTTTACTAAAATTTTATATTTCTCGAATAACAAATTAATTACAAATTTCACAATGAAAAAGAAATTTTAATTGCACTAATTAATGATAATTAATTTTAAATCAATTAATAAATTCATAATGAATATAATTTTTATTTATAATTAAAAAACTCAATTGGTTTTAATGGAAAAATAAATTATTATTAAAATAAAATTAAAAAGTCCGTATTTAAATTAAGAATAATTTACATTAAAAAGTCCTTTTACTTAAAACATTAAATATTAAAGACATTGTTTTAAATGAATATTTAATAAGGAAAGTTATGTGATAAATGGACATAGTTTATTTATGTGTAATAATAATTTAAAGGTATTGGAGCCTCCCTAGAATGCATTAATGTCTAATAATAAACATTATTTTCCTCTTTAAATAGCTTTTCTATATGTAAAGGCAAAAATATAAAATAAAATAAAAAAATATTTATTTCTATTAAGCTGTAATTAAATAGGAAATTATTGAAAACAGTGAGCATATTTATAAAATTTATAAGATTACAGTTATATAATTTAATTCATTTAACATAGTGAAAAACGAGGAAACATCCTTAAGTAACCATTAATTATTTCACAAAACGTTTTGTTCTTATCAGAAAATCATTAGAATGATCGTTTATTGATAGAACAAATTTATAAAATTACCAAAATAAAACAAAAAAGGAGTATGTATCAAACAAAGAATTTTGTTGAATCTAAATACAGATTCTTTTTTTGACTTCGTTTCAAATATTTATAAATATGTTCCATCTGTCACGACCGTCTTCAGGAAGATACATTTATTAAGACTCGTGAGCCTCCATCTACTTTCAAGATTAGTAGCATCTCTTCAGTTTGATTTTATTTTAAATTATTTAGGCCGGACGCGTCTCTTTCTTATTTATCTGAAAGCAGGGTATAAGTTAGAGCGTCTTCGGGTTCATACTGACCAGAACGGACGATTAACACCGCAGTCAAGTAAGTATCAATAGGAGTTGAGATTTAAAATTGAGTATTCTAATGTTCTCTTAATTCAATTATTTATAATATTTGTTGGCTACCTGTATATCTCTAGTGTATTTAATAATTATTAAAAATATCAATTGTTTTACTGTTCTAAATATGAAATCAATTTGTGAGTTATTTTCAAATAATAAAGGATTTTAGAGTTATTATTTTTTTCTCCATTGATCGTCACAATAAGCTATCCGGGCAATGGCAAGCATCCAGTTGATTATCTAATGTGTCGATAAATTCAAAGGAGTCAATTCGTTCGAAATATGGAAGAAAAAATTCACAGTGATGACTTCGATGCAACAAATAAAGAACGTTTCAGTGCTATTTCTGTTCCAGTTAAATGGATCGGCACTGAGTATATTCATGGAGCTTTCAGACGAACAGCAGAGAAGTTCTTCTGCGGAATTTTGTGGATTAGATGTCACGTTCGGAGTGCAACTTTGGGATGCATATCGAAAATTGAAGAATATCAAATCGTCTGAATTTCATACTATCGATGAGTATGTGGCAGAAGTATCGAGATTTGTCAAAAAGGTAGACAATTTAGAAATTGCAGTGTTTTTAGGGGGGTTATCGGACAAAATTGCGTTGGAGATCGAGAAACGGGGAGTTCGAAATTGGCATGAAATTGTGGAGATCAGTCCTTCGTTTGTGAGCATCAGCAAGGGCGCAAACAGCACGTCAATGGTAATCCTATACGATCGGACGGAGAGAAGTATTGGCAGAGGACGGGACGGTGGAGGCACTGTTACGTCAATAAAAAATTATTCGAGTTTGCGGACAAGAATGCAGAAAAGGTGGATGAAAGTTGCCGTAGAATTCCTCTAGTTCGAAATAATTATATTACTTGTTTCAGATGCAATAAAAAGGGTTATATCGCCAGATACTGTTGGCGAGAAGTCGTCAGCGCCAGCGGCTTCTCGACAGGAGTAAAGATGCTTCCAGAGCATGGTGAAGGAAAAATGACTAAGGGCTCTGGTTGACACTGGCTTCTCTCGATCGGTCGTCAAGAGGAACAAAGTGGAAGAATCTGTTAAAAGATGGAACGGAGATTTCAGGGGGTCCTGTATAATCGATATGATCTGTGATAAAAATAGAGGTAAGATTGGATTGTATAATTATGAGTGAATTTCCAGAGAGTTCTAATTTGTTGACGTTTCCAACGGATCGGCGGATGTGTACACCGAAAAATTACGCGAGTGGCGGAGAAAAGGTAAAATATTTGCAATATTGGATCTTTCAAACACATATATGCAAATTCGTGTTGATCCAGCTTTGTGGTTTTTCCAGTCATGCATCCTTAACGATAAAAGATTTGCTTTAACTTGCATGGGATTCAGCCTCAACTATAATGGCAGAAATCGTGAGAAAGGTTTTGTCATCAGATCAGAATATAAATGGGGCTACTGGATTCGTATATTGATGAAATTTTCGTGGATGAATCTAAAGTTAAAGCAGAAGAATTGGGGCCGTTGTTCGCTAAATTTAGGCTAGAGTGAGCAAACTACGAAAACAGTGTGAGGGTTCTTGGTTTAGAAGACAAAAATGTTGAGGTCGAGATGACCTGGGAACGCGCAAACCAAATCAGAATTAAAGTTTTTTCAGAATCCATGTCTCGGTGGGAGTTATATTCTCTGTGCGGGCAATTGACGGGCATTTATCCGGTATCACAGTGGTTGAGGTTAGCATGTTCATATATTAAACAAATCTCCGAAGGCGATTGGGATACAATGGTTGACATATATGTTATGGAGAAGATGCTGTGGATTCTTGAATTAGTTAGGAAAGTGACCCCTATCGGTGCATATGGAGTATAGGACAGCGCAAAACGGGATCTTGTGGTGTTATACAAACTCTATAGGCATTGAAGCGTTGTTGGAAGTCAATGAGGGAACGACAGAAAATGGGTCTTGGCTGAGAAAGGAGGGAGATTCGAGATATATAAACATTATGGAACGGGAAGCTGTTGTGAAAGGTTTGAATATTTGCGTCAAGTAGGGAATGATTGACATCACGGTAAAATGGGAAAATAAATCCTTGGTTTCATGGGTGAATGAAGTAATTTCTAACAGATCCAGATTAACCACAAATACCATTTCAAAATTATTGATTCAACGGCGTCTTTCTATTATAAAAGAAATATGCAAGGAATTCAAATTAGTGCTTAAGATAGAGTTTGTACCAAGTAATTTGAACAAAGCCGACTCGTTATTTAGGTTACCGAAGATTTTAACAAAATAGGTATGCTGTACTACGATGATTACCAAAATTGAAAAATTAAAGGAATTCCATGAAAATTTCATTTGGGCGCGAAGAGAATGAGATTTCTTTGCGAAAGGGAAAGTATCAAAGTTTCAGATAGACCCATCACAAATCTTATCTCATGTTGTCAACAGTGTCAGTCGCTTGATCCGGGAGCCGACGAGTTCATCGAAATTCAATTCACCCACTATCAATTTACCAAAAATCTGAAAAATCAATTCACCGAATAATTTTAATACTTAATTGAATTTAGTTTTATTTAAAAATTATTCTAAGTCGACATAATTTGTTTTAATATCGTTGTTTAGCAGATAATTTAATCGATATGGAATTGGAATTTGTGAGCAGTGAGAAAGGAAAGCGGAAACTGCTATTTGAAGGTTTTTTATACTATAAAAACAAAGAAGTGCGGGAAAAGGTTTATTGATGCTGCGAAGGATATCAACGCGTAAAATGCAGAGCGCGAGTTAACACTGAAGCCACTATTATTCTTGACAAGATTGGCGAACATAATCATTTGGGAGATGCAGCTCATGCGAAAGCCGAGAAGATAATAATGGCTATCCGCGATACAGCAAGTAGTACGCATGAGGAGCCAACTTATCTTTAATTACACTAATCTTTAATTATTATTAATTACACTAATCAACAAATTTAAACTTTTTGTATGTTTCTTTTATGAAAATCCTTTCTTCTCACTAAATCGCACTTGTTGATTACGAATCCACTATTATTTTCTATCCAGAACATCTAGTTTGTCTTCTACAGCTACCCTGGTTGTAAGACAAAATAAATACTGCAACTTTATATAATAACATTTATTTACAGTGTTAGAAATTTCGTGCTACGTACAAAACAATCAATTAATAATTAAATATTACAATTAAACTGTGATTAAAAGGAAACTTTACTAGATAAATATTTACTAAAGATAAAACTTAAGAATTAAATTCCAATAATATGCTGAAGGCAAGAATAAATGATTGATTAACCCTTTCAACACGACTTTTTATATCAGTAATCCATGTATTCCAAAATATTGACGAATCATCGTTGGTAGATGTTTGTACATAGTTTTTATCTATACCACTATCATCACTGTCTTGAAATGATGAGAATTCTTCTTCGAAGTCAATGTTATCCGTAAGGTCTTTGGAGCCCTGAAAAAGATTTATCCATTCTAAAGCGAAATTTTTATAATGAAACTCAAAAACGATTGTATTGTTCTTTGCACGGATTCATAATGATAAAAATGGTTCTAGAATCGCAATAGGAACTGATTATAACATGATCGTATTCACTTAATTCGATTTTAGCAAGTGTTTTACAGTTAACTAGTTTTGAAAACCAGACTGACACCCTGGAACCTGGTAATTAATTTATTTGATAATATGGTTTTTAATATATTTTTAATATTTCATACGTTTAATTCCGTTCGTATTGGAATTCAGCAGTAGAAGGACATAAATAATGAGCAGTCTCGGAGTTTTATGACATAATGATTGGTAGCTCTGATAATAATTTACACATTCAGAGTATACATAATTATACATGTTAAGGAGCACGGGTATACGCACATTAAGGTCAGCACTAATTTACATGATGATGTTCTGATAAGAACGAAACATGTCAAAAATTGCGAAATAATAAATGATTAATTATATAACTATATATTTTTACCACATTAATTTTATAATTATTATCTTAAAACCAGATTCAAATTATCAATTATGTCATTTTAGGATCTAAAAGTTTACACTTTTACAAAATCTAGAAAACGTCATTTTGTATGTATCGTACGTTGAGCAATTTTTGTTGAGGATGGTTGATCAAACTTTCATACTCTATCTTACCCAAGAAATACTACAAGTTCTATTCCAGCTATGGCGCAGAGATGAATTTTATGAAATCAGTTTACCTGTAAATATCTAAAACAAAACAACTCCCTTTTTAAGCATTAGATTATTATGAAGAATCCATATTTGAAATATTAAACGTAAGTCGATTTCACAAATTAGTAAAGACTGCTCAATTCCATATTTATGAGAAAAAGGATTTAAATTCACTCAATCAAAATCATACAAAATCTGTTTCAGGTGTTTTGAGTCGTGTAACAGTGGGACAAAACTCGAGGAGTATGATCATTTAAACCAACAAGTACAGAATATATTTACTACAATCTCCGTTTATACGAAGAACAACAGACTGAATTCAATTATGAACATTTCAGAGTTTAATGAGAGCAAGAAGGAGTAGTAAAATAACTGTACTAGATCCGAAGAATTTCCAGTACAGGGTGTTATGAATTGTAGAAATGAAAAATAGGAGGAGAAAGAACTAGTAAATCAAAAAATCTTTTTCATATTCATTCTTTATGCGGGCAGAACTCTACTTGGCAAACATAATTTTTTGTTATCTTTTACTATTACATTTTTTGATAAATTTATTTAAATCTATTTAAATAGTAAATATTTAAATCTTTTGTAGAAGGGAAACTTTTATACAAAACAATTACAACTACATTTTGCAATTAAATAGTTCCTTATAACATAATAAATTTATTATGTTAGCATGGAAAGAAAAAAAAACCAAATTATTTCTATATAATACAGTTTAAACATTTGTGGATATTCGTAAAACGTTTTTTGCAAAAATAATTTTTTGATTTACTGTTTGATCAAATTTTTACATAATCATTTATTGTCATCGAAAATGAGTAAATGTACAAAGTTTGAAGAAAATTGTGACAAAATTTCAAGTTGAAATATGTAAAGATATCCTTGGATATACATTGAATGCTCAAAGCTATGGTCGCTGTATAGAAAAGCATCTTTGACTTGTGTTAGAGATTGTTGTTATCAACCGGCTAATGGTGAATCTGCCGTGACTGTGTCGGTAAGATATGTAGTCACCGCATTTGACATCAGTGGGTTATATTGACCGGTATTGTGTTTATGCCATGTCGAGTTGGAATATTAGATATTCGACACTATGCACATTTTGGTTAAATTCTTTATAGTTGTACCTGATAGTTGTAATTTGTTTTTAAGCAGGTTATCATTATCGGCGGGCAAGATCCTAAACAGCCGACAACAATTGCTCATAATATTACAGTCCATCCTTTATGAGCCGCTTTTGCTTCAATTAGCAGACTATTATATTTCTTTTTGTTGTTATCTCTGGCGTCTTTAAGTGCTTTGATTGTGTAATATGGGGTTTTTATATCAATAAACCAGAGTTCTTTGGTTCCATGTTATAAACTTGTAAATCAACCCGGCTTTCCGACACAGACCAATCATACTCTCGATTCATGATGATTTTTAAAATTGGTTTCTCTGCAAGTAAAGCATCTGTGACGATTTCTGCGATTGCATTATGTCTCGCCTGTATCAGAGTGCTGTTGGGTTTAAATCAACATAGAACATGAACCTGTGTTTCTATATCTTGACCACATGCCCTGCACATCGATTGTTGTCTTAGTTTTTTCAGTTCATAATTGGTTGGTAAACTATTAGTCCTCGCGCTGTGTAAAAAGCGCCGTTCCTCGATGGATAGTGACTCATTGTATAGTACTTTGGTGCTGAAGTTGTGTTCTACCAATGAGATGGCTGACATTCCAGCCATCCTTTGTTTGCTCCATTTGTCAAATTTCATTTTGTTATAGATTCTGTGCAAGTGGAAAGTTATATTGTCAATTGAATGTTCACTTAGTATCATGGAATCATTGGATATATGAACTTTTAAACAAATACCTAGCTCGTTGGTGACAAACTGAATTTGTAACCTAATGTTTTTCATATATTTGAATGAATTCCGAATCTTGGTCCACCAAGATTTAAATCCATTCTCTTTGTCACCTGTGTTGATCCAGTTTAGGCACTCAGAGAGTGTCTATTCTATTTTAGTACCGTAATATCTGTCTTGGGTGTTGAATAAATTGATAAAGGTGAGATGATGCGATGTTTTGTCAGAGCACACCATGTTCCTGTACGCTTGAATTATAGATTGTATTGCGTATTATTCTCGGGTAGAGACTAAGCCTAAACCAACCTTTTTCTTGTCAGCATAAATGTAGTCATTGTATGAATTTTGGACCGTTCCACAAATCTTCCTCAAGTAACCACGAATTTCCACGTCAAGGCCGCTTTTGAAGATAGATTTCGTGGTTTCGTGGTGGCCATAATCCGTAAGTTCCCTGTTTGGTATATTATAGTTTCGAAAAAAGAAGGTGAATCACGAGTGTACAAAGATTCTTTTTTTCTGCAGGGAAATATTATTGATTTGGTTATTTTTTTCAAGTCCTTAATAGCTGATAGAAATAAATTTTCAGGAGTGAATTTTGTCTCTCTGGTAAAGTCTACTCCGAGATAACGGTAAACTCCTTCATCTGTGACTATAGGTATTCGTATGTTATTAATATGGATTGATTCATTTATAAGAGGAGTTGATAAATATCTACATTTGGCTGGGTTGAACTTTATAGAAGTCCATTCAACCATGTCACATGCAGATGAAACCATGGTTTGTAAATAAGAGTTACTGGTTGCAACTAGTGCAATAACATTCTTCAAGCACTTTTTGTGGAACTAGCCGCTATTATCTCTGAGATTTTTTTGTAACGTAATTCTCTGTTATTCTTTTCTTTAATAGATTTTTCTTGACGTCTAATTTTCCCTTGAACTTTCTTTTTAGTGATATTGTAAATTATTTCTCGTACATCTTGTTGGGGGGTTGTTGTGATACAATTTCCATATAGAGTTGGCAATCCAGTATCTACTCTCTGCAAATTTTTGTGAAGTTGGCAAATCAATGGATTGTTTCAAGATCCAACCTTCACCTTCTAATCGAAAGAAGGAGAGAAGATTAGCATTGATACTGTTGATTGCCAGTTCTTGTTCCATTGCTTGGGATTCCATGACATTATAATCGATGGTAGTTTTGTTGTTAACATCAAAAACTACTAGAATCCATTTCAAGTTTGATATACATAACGGGCAAAAAACTTTGTCTATATTTATAAATATTTTATATGATATATTACTTATATATGATTCATTATTTTTGGCAATTTGATAAGTCGTTTGTGTAGATAAGGTAAGCCACTTATCGTTAGGCGGTAATATATCAATAAGATTCGACATTTTGAAATATTCAAATCGTCGGATGTTCATAGTTGTTTCCCTTTTGGTATTATATACATTAATTTTCTGTTGACTTATTTTTTTAGAATAAACTTTTGTTTTAGATATCACAGTGACTGAAATGTCCCCCCCCCAGTTCTGCCCGCAGGACGATCCGATACATAAGAGCGCAGCTGATGACAGAGTTTTCGGACGTTTTCTATGTTTATTTCAAACAGGGGGTTGATTGTTTCATTTATTATGTTTTCTATAAAGCCACAGACAAAAGGACCACAGTCATTATTGTTCGTCTGTTGCTCACATTCGTGGAACTTCAGTGGAGCCTCTCTCCATAGGGTTTATTTTTTCTATCTGTGACGAATTCGTTTATGACAGTAATAAGTGGCACCACTAGAGCTATGACTGTCTTCTCACACTGTAAGTTACTCAGTGAGTTGTAGATGTACGCGTTTTCCGGCGTGCAGCACAGTGTAAGCCAATGTGTGTTGTTGTAATTGATTGGAACCACACATGAATCTCTTTTTTTTGTATTAAAGCTAGTAAAGACCGAATTTAAATCGTCTTCTCTATGAAACAATCTAGTTGCGACAAAGTCTTGCAGAACCAGAGAATTTTTTGGGATGCTAATATGTTCGAAGAAGGTATTTATATCATTGTTGTCGAACCAATATGACGGATCTGGCGGCCTATCTGCATTTTCAACAACAGTCAAAGTTGTAGGGCCATCCCGTCAAATTTCTTTGTTAGTTTTTTTTGCATATTTTTTATTTTTTGGAGCCACAATCGCGAAGACACGCTGGAAGCATCCAAGAATAAGTCACAATCACTGTCATTAGCAATGTTTTCTTTTGTTAGGTCGCCCGCTGACACGGTAGATATAAGTCCAAGACTATCATCAAGATCAACCGGATCGGCAAATTTGGCGACGACAGTTACTTGACTCTCGGTCCTTCCGGATCTTGTAGTCGTAGCAGCATTGTCACATTTACCAGGAACAGTTGGCAAAACCAATCTGGTTGCATCATTAGACATAGAGTCATTTGTTTTTATATCATCATTGCTATTAATATTTTTTTTATATTGACAGTTTTTTTGATAGTGTTTTCAGAGGCAGCGTTAATGTCATTAATCGAAAAAAGACTTTTGACAATTGCATAGTTTGATAAAGTGATTTTATGTTCTTTGACAATATTTTGTAACCTTATCTTTTGATTAACATCAGCATCTCTAAGTCTAAATGTGCTATCTAGATTGTTTAGTAATTTTAGAGTTTTATAGATTTTATTTTTGGCTTCTTCGTGATTGTCTTTTTTTTAGAGAGTCATGAAGTTCCAACGAGATCTCGTCACACAGTAGCCTGACTGCAATTCCATAGCCATTGCACTGTTTGTGACATCTGTCACATAGATTCTAAGATGTACTCTAATTTCTCCGGAGAGACGACAGTGTGAGCTCTATGTGTTATGAGTGCTTCTTTCCATGAGGGGGGTGCTGTAATTCCTAATTCAAAAGCCTGTCTATTTAGTTTGTCCAAGAACCAACGTTGGATGTTGTTTACTCTTTCTACCCCCTCAGAAACACAGTGAATATTTTTTTATAAAGGTTGATATAATTTTATGTCTCTGAATCTTATCCAGAGTTTCAATTGCGGAATCGGTAATTACTATTTTTTTCAGCCGTTACGATGCTGGTAACTGCAACAGATTGTTTTTTAATTTTCAAAATTATCTCTACTGGCATGATCTGCTGCAAGAATTGGTGGTAGAAAGAATAGTGGCTTAGTGAAGTCAGATGCGGTCGGTGTAAGATGAATGAGGTTATCGCTATCATGACCTGAATAATTCTCTTTCTGGTAAACTAAAGGTGTTTCGGCGGTCTCAGAAGATTTATATAATATTACATCATTAGATAATATAGTGTTATTTTCATTATTTTGAGAGTTATCATTTGAGTAAAAAGCCTTCAAAATTCGATTCGATTCCAAAATAAAAATTCTTTAAAAATTAAAAGAATTTTGTTTCTCAAATATTTTTTGATCTTTGATATATATTAATTTATACATATTTATTTTATGCATAATAATATTATAAATATACTTTCATCAGTTTAATATCAATTTATTTAATTGATCATTTGCTATTTAATAGATTTTAGAGGCGTAATAGCTTGATTAAAGCCTCTTCAGGTTACAGTCACTTGAAACCTGGAGCATAACGACTGATGGGCGTTGCTTCTTATAATCGAATTCTTCCCTTTCAAAATAAAACACACTCTTGTTCAACATCTTATAGCATCATTTTTAAAACAACTTAAAAATTTATAACATAAGGATCAAAATCTGTTTTCTTATAAAAAAGTTACTTAACATTATATACTTATGTGACAAAAATGATTTTTAAAGAATCATTACAAATAAATCGTAATTAATTTTAGAGGGTTTGATATATTGCAAGATAGTGTCAATCTTACTTTATGATGAGGCGAACTACCTGTAAGTTAATCATTCAGAAGAAACTAAAGAATCGTATGAGAAGATAAAATCCGCGATATAGACGACTTTCGGAATGTCAAATATCGTGGCATACAGTAAGCTTATTAATAAAACATATCAAAAGTGCAAATCCATAGATGTATACTTCAATTTAGCAAAGCAAGCGGCGACATAATAATAATGACCTTCATTAATGGACTACTTCCGCACGTAGCCTAAGAATTTGTGAAAAAAAATAAAGATATTGGGGACCTATTACTTTGATAACCTGTGTTAAGCCAATCGAACATACTTCCATGCAATGTCCCTGGGAAACTAGATTTCGCTCTTGGCTAAAGTGTTCGAACCTTGTCTTGTTGGGGTACTGACCAACATAGTATGGAAGGCAAGGGACTGTAATCCACCTCCGTAAAATGCATTCTATCTGACCTGGCTTTTGAAAACGCGTAATGGTGGGGCCCATAAATAGTTGAGGGTAAGCGAATTTGCTTACATTTAAATGTTCATACACTGATTCAACTCCTGAAAAGCTGTATGAGCCATTAGTCCGGGTATGTGACTTACGATCAATCCTGTGCTGCAACTGGGGGCGAGGCCTACTACAGAATTCATCATATGATGGACATAAGTAAAAGATTATTAAATTTTCATGAAAATAATTAATTAGGCTTCAATGAAAGTAAAAAGAAAACGGAGCAAGAAAATTAAATCTCGAAAATTAAGTCTGAGAAATTAAAATTTAAAAAATAAAAAATTCGGCTAAATTTTAGAAAAAATTGAAAATTCCAGTAAAGTTTATAGCCAAAATTGAAAACACTTACCCAAAAAATTTAGAAAAAATCTAAAATAAAAGCTTTTAACAAAAAATTATAAATTAAAAAAAATAGGTGAAAAAATTACCTTGAATTTCCCATCCATATATAGTTTGTCTACTTGATTCGACCATTTAGTGTCTCACTAAAATTTACTTTGATTTATCATTTTTTTTCTAAATTTTACTTGAATCTTTTATTTTTTTTTAAATTTATTTTACAAATTTTAAATTATATTAAAAATTTAAGTTTAAAAAAATAACACTGATACGTAATTGTCTGAAACGTAAAATAATGAAAAAAAATTTTAATTTCTGAGACTTAATTTTCCGAGGCTGAATTGTCGTGCCCCCAAAGACAATACTACGGTAGAACGAGGCGGTGTTAGCACTGGCTACACTAATACCTATAAAGTGCCGCAAAGTTTCAATGAATGTAGTTTTATTTATTGTTTGTGTGCTACAGATATATTTCAGATTTAATCTATTTTCTATAAAAAAAGAAAATTACCATTCCAAAGTTGTATTTGAAAGTATTTTATAATATAATTATTTTACATAATATATGTGTATACAGGGCCGCCGCGTGGGTAAGAGGCGCCTTTGTGCCAAATTATTTTCAGCGCCCTTCCCTGAACTGAACTTCCATGTTAAAAACTATGACTTGTTATGAATTTAATCATTAGAATATTTCCAATGAATACTTTTATTTTATAAAATAATTACAGGTATCTCTCTAAAATAATTTCCAGTATCTCTCTAATAAATCCA